>JAJTWR010000311.1:560000-640000 GCA_021613335.1 Whitmania pigra
TCAGGTTGCCTGTCTATTCATTAATATTCATTAAAAGCACTGCAAAACATCATTTGCATATTCATGAATAAATTAATTTCAGTTTAAATTACTTTTAAGTTCTTTCGATTTGTTCCGAAACAGATCCTGGCTTTTAGAGGACACAACACGTGATCGCTGTTGTCATGACAACTGCATGGAAATGATAAACAACAGCAACAATAACACTAATTAAGAGAAGTACTTCTTGTTGTGTTGAAAGTGTTGCCTCGAAATATCAAAGATTTTGTTGATTAATATTACAATATTATTAATAATTATTATTATTATTATATGTTGTTGCTGTAATTCATCATGTTCATTATTTTATTTTATGGGAAAAAATTTGAATATTACTTGTTGACCTGCTCAGGGAAAGAGTTTCTAATCAACATAATTTATTTATTATTCTGCTTATTTTAGAACTTCGCATTGCTTCAGTAATGTTGAAAATAATATTAGAGGACACAATGTAATTACATTTTATATAAAATATCAAATATTATTATTGTTATTTTTATTGTTGTTATATTAATAGTATTATTTTCAATTCTTTTGGAACTTTCGTGATAACGATGAAAGTTGATTGGCAGATAGCAAATTTTGCAAAGGATTCAGTACAGTTTCTCATCTCATTTGACGTCTGCGATTGAAACCGCGAATGACGAACAAATGAATAAATTATTACAATGAATGTTACGCAATTAATATTCTATTTGTAGGATTAAAATTGAAACTGAGCTTTTAACTATTCCAAGTGCGCTTCCAATTGCTTGTGACTTCCAGTTAATAGTGTCAGATTTTACAGTTATCTTCATGAATATATTAATAGAATATTGTAGGTTCAAAATGCTCCCAGGTGAATTAGTTCAGATGACAACAATAGCCCGGAGTCATATCAGCTAATAATATGTTACGTAATCACAATCGCTATCAGAGTCGTTTGTCTTGAATGGTTTTAGATGATTGCGCAACAATTACGAGATTCCACATCCCCGTTACCATTTCTGGCATCATCACATAATCGTTATTATTATTATTTTATTATTTTTTTTAATTATTATTATTACCATCATCGTCGTCTACTACGTGGTCACGATTTCAATGAAATCTTAATTCGATTGTTGTAAATCATTAATTAGTTCAATTTAATATTTGCCTCAACATAGACTTGAACATTATTTATTGGGTAAAAATAGACATTAATTTAATCGCATATATTCAAAATGTTTTTTATTTTTTTAATTTAAAGAATTACTAAAATTAAGATTTATTTAAGACGAATAACTCTTTTAAATCGCTCTTAATTCGCCAGGAATATAATTATTTTCAAATTAGAAAACGTTGTTTGAAAGATGACCTGATGATGAGGATGATGATGATGATGATGATGATGACATTGAACTAATGAACTTGTTTATTCTTTATCCGGTGTCAGCTTACTAGATGTTCGTTTATTGCTGCCTCAATGATATGATGAGTGAGTGAGTGAGTGAGTGAGTGAGTGAACGTCTGATGATGATGATGATGACAACTGCTATGCAAAATGTAGGAAGAGAAAAAGAGAAGTCGAACGAAAATGGGTAAAATGAAGTTTTCGTTGAAGTTTCTGTCCGACTTGTTGACAGGTCATTTGTGACGAGAAAATGATGATGATGATGATGATGATGACGTTGACGATGATGTTGTTTTAAATCAGAAAATTGGTCGACCAGAAAATGACTGAAGATGATTCAGACAATCAAAATGATGAACTCAATAAAAAGAACATGAAAATATTTCATCATTGTCGTCGTCGTCATCATCATCATCATTATCATTACCAACATCATCATCATCATCATCACCATGGTGGTGGTGATGGCACGTTTCCGTTTCTCGATGCAAACAAACGCGGATCACGTCTAAAAATATTTTCCTTCCTTTGAAACTCTTCCATCCATCCTGACCATCTAATTAACTTCTTTTCCAAATAAACATCTCATCCCAATCCTTCCATGTAAACAATGTTTTCCATCCACAAGACGATACAAGTCTGTTAGAATGCGTGGATGAATACTCAGAGAGCTTATTAGCCATCTTCAAAACCAACAATATTTCAGTTTCATTTAATTAACTACATAATTACTAATTAATTTTTAACTAACTCACAAAATAAATTAAAATAATATTTTCAACATCTCTTCATAATTTTAAGCAGCGATGGATTTTTTTTCTTTGCAAATTTTCTTCGGATTCGTCCTTGACCTGGAAATTGTTGTCCAATCGCAAAAATCGTTGCAAATTATTTTTCTTCCCATGGAGTTTATTGGGTCGAATGATGTGATTGGTCGGTGTAATTGGTTGATGTAAATGGTTGACTTGATTGATTGTGTGTGACTTGATTCGGCATTCACTATCTCCAGTTGAACTACCGATCCAGCACATCCCCCCATTTTTCTGTGTCATCTGGCTGTTATGGTTCGCTGAACACCACGCATGAGTTGTTTTCCGTCTCCATCTGCTCCAAATTTATCTCCGAAGTTACGTGGGAAGTTATCGATTGAAGTTTTCTGGATGTAGTTGTTAATTATTTCAATGAACGCAAGAAGGGTGGAGGAAAGAGTGATCAAATAAATGAATGAATGAGTGAACGAACAAAAAGCACCTGCTAAAAAACAACAACAACCAGTTGTTCCTCGTCTCCATTCAAGGATGAAGTTTATTTCTCGTCCAAGTGTTGAATGAAAGAACGAAGGAGGGAGTTGATCACCTGTTGCTTTCCTTCAAGTTTATCGATCCGTGCCTGATTTCAATTGTTCTTCAATGGATTCTTTATTCCTCAACACCGCGTGATCATCATCATCATCGTCATCATCATCATCATCGTCATCACACTCATCGTTGACGTATTCCTTCTCGCAAACTATTCGAGTAAACATTTCATGTCGACATTTTTATAGCACCTGTGCTCCGTTTGTTTACATTCGACCGTCGAACAATTGAAACTTTGGAGAAGCGATTTGAATGAGTTTCAATGTATTTCAATGTATTTGGTAACAAACCGTCTGACATCTTGAACAGCACACTCGGGATGATCTGAAAACTCATTGGACGGATGATCTTTTGGTTATCTTTGGTGACTCCGATAACAAAGACATCAGATCACTGACCAGGGGAGAAATAATACAAGTGTCAGGAAATTAGCATCACACTCATAAAGGGGGTCAGTTTATGCTAATGAGCCACGATGCCCCCTGAGGGTCACAAATCATCCATTCGCTCCTCCCAGGCCCTTTGAAAGTCGTCGAAATTAAGAACCATCATGGCGTTTCGTCCAAGGAGACAGGATCAAAGACCTCTATTTTCATTGTTTTGTTGACGATTTGTTCCAACTTTGTTCCAAATTTCGATGATTATTTACAAAAATGAAAAAAAAGTCGAAGTTTAAAAATTAAAATTGTTCAACTTCATAACAGCGTTGGGTGGTCAGTTGTCGCATAACTCATAAATGCTGACATGGGATGTGAACGCAAGACTATTATCATCGCCTGCTCACCAATGATGATTCGAGTTAAAATTAGCAACAAAAACTGACAGATGGACTTCCCCAAACATTTCCTGAGGCACCTCAAACATAAATGCAACTCCACACATTGTATTAAGCTATTATTATTACTATTAAAATATTAATAACAGGTAATAAATTATAATAAATTATTATAAATAGGTTTTCACACCTCATTCGTGGATCTATCAATTTATTAATTACTATATCAAAGAGAATGTGACCAAACATAATTAATATAACATAATAGTATAACATAATATGAATATTCATGAGAACAACAACAGCAATCGAAACATGATTCTCAATTATTCCTTTGATGTTTTTTTAAAGCAAATTACAGATTTACGAACAATCTTCAATGTTTGGTCCCATGTGACGTAATGTCTATTTATAAACTATTATTATTATTAACGTGGTCTTCAATATTATTATTATTATTATTACAGTCATTATAGTTATTGTTGTTGTTTTCGTAAATAATGAGTTATTATTATTGTCGTTGTTAACAACACACTTTCTCACGCCAATGCGCGAAGGATAACACGATTTCTCAAAGATTTGTGCCAAATTTTCTTTGTCTTTGGAAAGAAATTCGATAAAATGATTGAAAAATGATTTGAAATTATCAAATTAATGAAACCTGTTGAAAGTTTCTCTCAAACGAAATCAAAAATTTTCATAATTTTTCACGTTTTTGTTATCAGAAGATTTCACTCACTTACATTTTATCAACAAACTGCTCCCATTGGCTGCTGACGATTTCTCCCCTCCCCATTCGTCACTATCTCACCAATCACAAAAACGCACAAACACACAAACGCACAAACGACTGGGGTATATAACACATCTGCATGACCACCGAGACATTTAGTGCAAGCATAAGAGTTGTTGTTGTTGTATTTTTTGATGCTGTTGTTTCTTCTCATGAGGTTTTTTAATATTTGTTTGTTTTAAATTTTAAAATTGTTTTCGCATGTTTTGCATATCAGAACGAATTATATTCGACATGGATGAATAATTTCGTGGTCAGTCATGCAGCATAATTTTATTACTATTTCTATACTTTCAAGAACCATCATCAACATCATCATCACATTGCCATCACCATCATCGTCTCATCTTATCTATTACGAATCACTCTTGCATGCAACGATTATGGTCATTAACAACGGTTACTTAAAGTATCATCATCATAATCATCATCTTTTTCTTCCACATTACAGGAGAATTTCAGCAGTTCATTTGGAGATTGGATAATTAATATTCATAATTATGGATTACTTCGTCGTCGTCGTCGTCGTCGCCACTTTGTTTGGAGGAGGTAATACATGATATTCTGTAGTGTTCATGTGTCACAATTACATGCATTTAATTTCATCATTATTTAAAAATATTTATTAATATAATAATAATAATAATTTTAATAATAGTAATAATAATTATTATTACTATTTTAATAACTTGTAAAAAGTATAAATGTAAAATATCTTTCGAAACTGTTTTACGACTGAGTTAAGTAATGAGCGATTGACATGTTTACACCGGCATCTCACAACAACACAATTATGCACGCAACACCAACTCCTATCATTACGCAATTTCCAGGAGTACCAGTTAAATGCTGCTCTTAAAACAATCGCACCTTATTTTGTCACTATTTCTGGTTATTTCTGAGTGTCTGTAAAAGTACTTGTGGCTGTTTCGAAATATATCTCCAAGTATTTGTATTCACCTTTGAGTATCTATAAAAGTAGTTGTGGCTACTCGCGAATATATCTCCAAGTATCTGCGAATGTTCTCAGCGGAATATTTACGATCATCTTAGACCCACAATTTCTGTTTCCTCATTTTGCATTGTTTACGATTTTTTCTTCACAAACTAAAAAAAATAATAATACATCTGTTTTTAGGCCTAGGTTAAGTTTACGATGATGATTACAATGGTGGTGATGCTGTTGTTGATGATGATGATGATGACAATGATGATGGTGATGATGACAATGATGATGGTGATGATGACAATGATGATGGTGATGATGACAATGATGGTTAATATGATCAAAGATCACAAATCACGTATCATCAAATATTACTCAACTTATAGTCACTTAAGTGACAAATGCCAATCACTTAAGAGACAATCATTATCATCATCATAGCCCAAGTACGTTGCCATGGTGATTGAAAGATGCATCAACCAAAAATCACAAAAGTTCCAAGTAATGACGGACGGACGGATATTCGTCGGTGACAAACACATCTTGGTTAAGGATGTGCTAAGGTGGGCATGTGTTTGTTACGTCATCATTGGAGGTCTCGCGCGCAATCCGCCGTCTGTCCGTCTGTCCACCTTCTTTTCCAACGTTTCCATGACTTGGATTCTTTTCTTTCTTCCTCTTCAATCGTTCTTATCGGAGCAGAAAATTGGTTTCCATGGTGAGGGAATTATTTTGATCACGTGATGATGGTCGTGATCCTCGATTGAATTGTTTCGCGCATCATTGAATCTCGACCCGTGACGAACTGTGGCTTTGTGTCGAAGGTTGAAATGAGGAACCTCGCATATTAACCATTTATTGATTCCTTACAAAAGCGCATTTAAAAATGTCGAAAACACAACAGCTTATTAATGTTCTTATTGATGTTTGAATTTGAATTTATTTTATTTGTATTTGTCCGATCTTTTCATGTGCATCATTGTGTAGGTAAAGGCATCACAACCCCCAGCCATTTATATAGCGCCGTTTGCCAAGGGCTTTTAAAAGTCCGAATCATGTTCGTTACGCAACAGACTTTAATAAAATAAATAAATAATGGTTGTTGGCAGTCTTTGTTATCGATATTGTTGCGGTAGGAATATGAATGATCATGCGCTAATTGTTAACAATTGAGCATTAATTGCAATCATAAATCTTGGGACTTCAAATGGGATGTAGGAAGGATTTACTGATTGCTTGTCAATTCCTTCATCATTCATTATTCCCTCTCTGTTTACTCTTTTACCTCATTATTATTCATTAACCTTAACTATTATAAATTGTACAACAAGTTCGAATATGTTAATTGAGTAATCCTTAATTAATTATCAGCCAATTGAAAACGTTGTTACATTCGTAGACAACAAGAGTTGCATTGTTCAAATGCTCACCTTCCCTGTTTGTCTTCGTGTTGTTCTGACACTTGTCTGTGTGAAAACGTGCGCGATCAACGACTGCACGTGTGAACACCTCGTAAGGAGGTTCATATAAGTGCCTTCACCACCTCTCAGTTTTATTGGGCGTCACTTATAAAAGCTATTTATAGACCTGCAAATGGACTCATAAATTCGCCCAAACTGACATCCGCAATGGAGTTCATCACCATATTTATCGTTGTCATCATCATCATCGTTGTCGTCACCATTATCACCGTCATCATAATCATTGCTACTACCATCATCATCATCATCACAACAGAAGTAACAGCTGTGGCGATATTAAGAATCAGTCTAATTGTTGAGTACATCTCCCTGAGTAAGTTCAACTTGTGTGGTCCTAAAATAAGATTCTCTGAGAGTCGTTTAACCTTACGTTGGCTGCCCTAATGCACATGCACACCTACGTAAACGTAATAATACGTGATACATAAACACACGTACATGTTAACAGGTGCACTCGCGCACGCACACACACACACACAGAGAGGTGCAAACACGAGTAAGTCGAGGAATGTGGGAGTCAACATGAAAGAATTTGTGTTTGTTTTCCTAAAGAGAACTTTACTTCCAGCAGGAGATATAAACACGGACTGACCATCCACCAATCATCAACCAATCATCAACCAATCATCAACCATCCACCAATCATCAACCAATCATCAACCATCCACCAATCATCAACCAACCATCAACCAACCATCAACCAAATTTTAACCAACCTTCAATCAGCCAACCGTCCATGACAATCAAGCAGAACTCTTTCCATCTAATGACGTCATCATGTAAGGATGATGATGATGGTGATGATAAATAATAATAACATCAATAACAACAACAGTAACGATAATGATGATAATAACGAAAGTGACACTGATTAAGACGAACGATGGCGAACAAAGAACCATCACATCGATGGACAAAGAATCATTAATCGTCCCACGACGATAATTAAGGAACAACAAAGGACCAATGAGTAACGGATCGGCATGGTCGCCATAGTAACCGGAATAACTGCTTTTGTTGCTGACGTCATCATCATAGTGGAAGTCACCAAATAAATGATGACTATCATGATGATGATGATGGTTATGAATGTGGCTATGATGTTAATGAATTTTTGATCTCATCATCATCATCGTCGTAATCATCACCATCATCGTCATCATCATCGTCATCGTGATCATTTTCGTATCCTGTTGATTTCAAGAGTTTTAAAGACGCCCTGAATGTCACGCTGTGAATGATTTTATTTTTATTAATTTATAAATTAATTAAATTAAGTAATGGTACGTTGAAATAAAATATTGATTATATCGATCGATTGCAATTGCAGCATTGTAAATAATTGGCTTCAGACTCTGTAGAATAACGTGACGTAATCATTGCGTAATGTACATTATCACGTATTACGTGTTCTATAAATAACAACAAGGAATTGCCCAATGTTTGATCTCTTGATTACGTAACATGGAACCGTTGTCATGGATACTGTGATAAGGTGGTTTAGGAGCAAAGAGGAGTTGGATCGTAAATATTATTAGGTTCATCATCATCATCATCATCATCATCGTCATCGTCATCGTCATCATCATCATCATTGTCATCTTCACCATCATCATCTCTTTACTTGTAAAATTGAAATCAATTTAACTATTGATATCAATAAAACTGGAACCTGGATCATCACAACTAAATTCGCCATCGTCGTCGTCATCATCGTAAGATGGCGCGAGTTATTTATGGAATAAAAATCTTGGCGAGGTCTGAAAATCTCTTTAATTTAAAATTGAGACATCTGAGAGATTTGTGAGGTCTTGTCAAGATTAAAATTTATACTCACAAAAACTCTTGAACTTCGATAACACAGCCTTTGAATCCATCCATCCATCCATCCATCCATCCATCCATCCATCCATCCATCCATCCATCCATCAATCATCCATCCATCCATCCATCCATCCATCCAAAAAAACAATTGCTCTATTAACTCGAGATCTTTCCAATCAATACACACGACCCAATTGCCTATTGATGAGGAACAATGAAATTGCTTGGATTTTTTATGGTCGATGATGATGATGCCAATAATTTCGGAAAAATCGCTTCGAACTGATGGCAAAGTTATTGGAAGAATTGTTATTAATATTGTTCTTATTATCAAAATGACCTGCTGTTATTGTTATTATTGTTATTATTATTACAATTTTTTTTAATAATATTAATTTTATTATAGTCGTTATTGGTGGTTTGGTCGCTAGTAAATAACCTGTTTATTCATTTATTCGTTCATTCGTTCGTTCATTCCACTTGGATGTTTCATGTCCATCATTTTTTGCTTCAATTCACGCGCCTTCGTGTACCATCTTTTGTAATTAATCGAATGATGTGCTTAATAATAATATAAATAATAATACATAATATATATAATATAATAATAATAATTATATTATATAAATTATTAAGCTATTATATAATATAAATTATTATTATTATTATTATTATTATTATTATTATTATTATTATTATTATTATTATTATTATTATTATTATTATTATTAACTATTATATATTATTTATTAATTATTTATAAATAGTAATAACATTGATGATTATGATTACGACCTCGACGGTGCTGTGATGGTGATGATATCGATTTTGGTGATGATGGTGATAATGATAAGAACAATGATATTATTGATAATAGATAAATAATAAAAAATCGGTATCATCATCATCATCGTCGGCATGAAGATCGTCATCATGATGACTTTTGAACTCACGACATTTGGAGGATTGAAGTTTGTCTCGTGTTTCTGAGAGTGCAACTTTCATATGGGAGTTGCTTGGAACAATGGATGGATGGACGGATGGATGGATGTAATGAATAAATGGGTGGATACATGGATTTGAATGAATAGGTGTACGAATGGATGGGTGGCTAGATACTACTGGATGTAGATGGTTGGATTAATGGGTGGATGGATAAATAGATGGATGGATGGATGGATGGATGGATGGATGGATGGACGTATCAAGTTACTGAGGATCAAAGGAGGTTTGAAAGGGTGCGAGACACTGATCGGGGAATTAACATTTGTTTATTAAACAATTCGAAGGAACGAATTGTTCTGTCTTGAACGATGATGATGATGATGACGATGAGGATGGTGATGATGATGATGATGATGATGATGATGATGATGATGATGATGATGATGATGATGATGATGATGATGATGAGATGATGATGATGATGATATGATGATGATGATGATGATGATATGATGATGATGATGATGATGATGATGATGATGATGATGATGATGATGATGATGATGATGATAATGGTGATCGGATGAGGAGAGTTCAAACTGTGAATCATTTTAAGAAATCAGAGAAATGTTCAAACGTGGAAGAGTTACACCTTTTCTAAGTCATCGCCATCACCGCCATCATCATCATCATCATCATCATCATCATCATCATCATCATCATCATCATCATCATCATCATCATCATCGTCGTCGTCATCATCATCATCACTATCATCGCCATCGTCGTCATCATCATCATGGCCTAAGTCGGAAGGAGGTTAATGATGTTAGGATGAATGGTGGTGTTGCTAATGAGGTTAAACAGCTGTTCGAATGCTGCTGATTAATCCGTTATTACGTGAGGAATGGAGTGAGGAAACTGTGAAAGCATAAAAACCTGGTGAATTGATGAATGGATGGATGGATGGGTGGATGAAGGAAATAACTGATGAAAGAATGAATGAATGGTGGATTGATATATTTACGGGCTCTACGTCGATGTTATGCTAATTTATTTATAACTCGAGTTTCTTTGAACTTTTCTTAATAATAAGAAATCAATTTATTACGTAAGTCGGTGATTATGTTTTATTTGTTTAACTATTTAACAACAGTGTGTTGTGTGGAATCTTGTATCCGATCATGTGATGCTCGATAATCTGCTTATAAGTTGTAAGGAACGTTTTAAATCTGATTATGACCATAAAAAAGTTAATAACAATAATAGCCTTAATAACAATAATCGCAATAAATACTAATTATTAATAATAATAATAATAATAATAATAATAATAATAATAATAATAATAACAAATAAATAATAAGTAATAAATATAACGAGAACAATGGCATAAATCAATGACAATCTGTGAAACATGTGAAACAAAGGAAGCAAAAGACATTGAAATTGGAAACCAGTTTTTCAAGTGAAAATCTGTTCGTGGATACATTTCTTCTTTGTTTTATTGCCGTCAATATATAATTTAATAATATAACAATGATAATATTTAATAATTTAATAATACAACAACGATAATATTTAATAATTTAATAATACAACAATGATAATATTTAATAATTTAATAATACAACAATGATAATATTTAATAATTTAATAATACAACAATGATAATATTTAATAATTCAATAATATAACAACGATAATATTTAACAATTACCAATGCCAACATTTGTTCCCATTTCATTCATAATTGTTCATCAAACAAAGCATGTGTTTAGCGTGGATTTCATATTGATCTCATATCAAATAAGAAACAAATCTCTTCAAACGAGTGATGATGTGATGATGATGATGATGATGATGATGATGATTATTATTATTATTATGAAACAACGGCAATGTTTGCAGTTGAGATTGTAACCTCAGTGAACCTTCAAACGTGGGCCTCAAAGCTCGTAAATCGTTCATGCGTGACGTGGGTGCATTACCCTGTCATATAAGTGTGCTACCCTTTCGTATAAATGTGCAACCCTCTCATATAAGTTCATAACCTTCGTGTAACTTCATCACCTCTCGTTCGAGTGCATAGGGCTGTTATTGTTATCCTTTTATTACTTTATTGAAGTCTTTTGGCTAAGGTGATCGGTGATTCGTGACTTGGGTAATTTTATCACCCCTGGTGGATCTCGAACATTTTGACAGGGGGCCAAACACTGGAACACTAGAAGTGGACGGATTTAAGGGGGATGGAGAAACAGCTACTAAAATTTTTGCCAAAAGTGTTAAATTATTGAAATAGTTTTAACAAATTTTAAATTGCAATAGATTAAATTACCTTTATTAAATATTTTATAAACCACGAATAGGGCAATGCCACCTCCTAAAATCCGCCACTGTTAGGTGGCCCCCCTCGTATAAATGCATAACCCTCTCATATATATACGCACAAGTCCCTCACCATTTAAATGATTCACCCATTCACCGAGTGCATGCCCACCCACACGTTCAACCAGCCACGTGAGTGTACGACTCCCCAAGATGAGAGCAAACATGAATTTATGAGTTCGTTCGGGCTGTCCTCATAACATTCTTGTTTATTCTTTGAACAGTTTATGCTTCTAATTATGTGAATTAATAATAAAATCATTTATTTTCACTCAAAACTAAATCGAATTCTTATTCGTTAAAATGGATTCCATTTCCCTAGTTTTTCAACAATCCAATTTAGTCACACATCAACAATTAACCGCACACGGTCATGCATGGATGATAAAAGAGCTTTTCAACTGCTTCATCTAGGGTGCTTTGAACTGAAGATGTTGAATGCAGTTTGGAAATGTCTTTGTATAAAAAATATTTCTGTTTGTGGTTGTTTTCCTTTCTGGAGGATGAATTGCCCTCAACTGCAGTTATTTTCGGCCAAACAACTTCAACCCTGATGACCTTATAAGTAAAATAATTGATTTGTTTCAAATTATAATTAATTAATTAATTATAACATTAATTTATTTTCCAATCATTTTATTCAATTATGTGAAAAAATGAGATCCTCCTTCACGACCGTGAAACGCAGGCACTAACACCTATTACACGCATACTTACATAAACTTAAGGTATGCACACTTTACACGATAAGGAACAAATAGTCTCTCAACACTACTACTAGGTGCACCAGAGCAGAAAGAAATGCTACCTCATCTGCCGATTTCCATTTACCTGGGCTTCGGTTGCAGAGTGGTGGTTGGTTGGTAGTTTATTAGCGTCCATTTCATGACTAGATGATTAGGGCGATGCAGATTGGTCAAAGCTTTTCCTTTAAGTACACATCCGTTAGGAGTTCGAATCCAATTTGCTCGCATAGTTTAAGTAACTAACGGACGAGTGAGAAATATACACACACAAGCACATTACATGCAAAGAAACTCCTACACTTTAAGGGATAAACAAACACGTACATATTAGGACTAAACACACGCACACGTTAGGGACCATGGCAATCTCGAGCAGCCCATTTAAAAGGAACTTTTCATTTTATCGCCCTCCTTCGCCAACTTTATACCCGAGAGCTGAAGTCTCTCATGATCAACTTCGATCTCATCACCATGATGTTCTTCGGGCATTTATGGACGCTTGTTGATGAAACAGAAAATGAGGCTAATGCATCAACCATGCATGAGTCGATTGTGCATGGATTCACGAGCTTGTAAGTTATCATGTGACGTCATGACGTGGGCGTCAATGAACAATAGTTGTAAGGGGATGAATGGTGGTTTGTTGTTGTCGACGACGACGATGATGATGATGACGAAATTAAATGGTAATGAAAGAGGTAACTTAAGAACATACTGTGAAACAATGCATTCAACAGACCAACTTAAAGTCTTTGAAGAATGTTTGGCTTGATAATAATAATTTATTCAAATATTTCCAATTACTGATTTATTGCTGAAAATATCGATCAGTAAACTATTTTCATCGTTTAAGAAGACTTTCCGGGTCTTTAACCGTTGATAATTAACGTTTATTAATTAATAACTACCATCAACACCTAATGATAAAACGATAATAATTATTATTAATTTATTCACAATTATTACACAACGACTTATTCAGCAGCAGTTTCGGCCGACCAAGATCCAATCATAAAAGTCCACCCGTCCGATGCCTACGTCATGGACAACCATCCTGCCACGTTGAACTGCAAAGCAGAGGGCAGCCCAGCACCCGTCATAACGTGGTACAAAGATGGTTCTCCTCTCTCAGACGAGCACTCAGTGACGTCTCAAGAAAGCAACAACCGAGTTCAACTGGATGATGGCTCATTGTTCTTCTTGCGGATTACAAAGAAGTTGGGAATTAGATTTATCCATCATTTCGCTTTCATTCTTCAGAACATTCCGTCCGTTCGCTACATTGGCAATTGTTTTTCATGAAGTTATTATCTTTAATTACGTTAAGTCGTATTGAAATATTGGTTAACATAACCCCTCCCACAAAATCATGCATACTTATAACCATAGTTGTTGAAAGAAAAAGTAGCAAATGAAACGACATCTTTCAGAGTGGACTTTGGTTCTTACCACTGCAACGCCACGAATCCTCAGACGAATCGAAGTGTTGCGAGCAGATCGGCCTCCTTAAGACCAGCAGGTTTGTTGGAAACATTTCCTCTTTGGAAGATAAACTCGGCCAATAAAACTCCCATTCGTCTGCGCTGGCTAATTTACTGCTGGTCATAAGTCATTGTTGCTGGTGTTATGATGTTGTTGTTGCCGGTGTTATGATGATGTTGGACTTTCAAACCAATATTTTTTTTCTCGCTTGATAAATGGATGGACCGGGAACGACAAATAGACGAGTATTGAGTGATCGATGGCTTTGTGATCGACTTGGGGGACGTCGAACGCAAATTTAATTTCAATGCGAAGAAGTAAATTTAAATTTACGTTTTTAAGACTAAAATCAATAAACCAATCGATCACGTGACCATGATTTCGTGCAGTGCTGCGAAACGACTTTCGAGAAAATCCGAGCAACTTCGAGGGAATCGAAGGCGATGAAATCTTCTTGACCTGCAAACCTCCCAAGGGAAGTCCAGAACCAAAGGTGAAGTGGAAGAAAAATGGAAAAGAGCTTAACATCGACGAAAGCGGACGATATTTCACGTCTCCTACGAATGGATTGAGAATCGTGAAAAGCACGACTCAAGATTCGGCTCTTTATTCTTGCGTGGCGTACAACGTCGCAGGAGAAAAAGATAGCCAACCGGCCGTTGTCGTCGTCAAAAGTGAGTTGGAAATGAACTTAAATTGATCTTAGTTGAAGTTTAAAAACTGAAGTTTAGTGGATTTGGTAAGAAATTTATATATTTTTGTCTTCCAAACGCTCTCATTAAAAAAAACGTTTTTATAGGTAAATCTTTCTCGGTACAATTGTCCAAATTACCGCGAGACATAACGGTGTCTGAAGGAAAAGATGCTACCTTCTCGTGCCCGACTCCAGAAAATTCTCAGGGTACAGTTTCTTGGAGAAAATCCAACGGAGGCATTCCAGAAAATAGGTTAGATAAATAAATGTCCGTCGTTCAAGACCATTCCGTCATCATCTCTAATCGCCAGAAAGATGGACGATGGAAAGTCACAATTTGTCGAGAAAATCTTATTGACTAAGTGATTGATTGCTGCATTTCAGAAACTTTTGACGACGATTCGTCTGCGAGCAATTTGTCACGAAATGACGTGGTCATTTTGTTTTTGTCTGATTACTTCAATATGCAACGGTTTTCCAAACATTTTCAACGTTTATGACAGCTCATCAACTCGGTTTCAGCATTCGAGATGGTCATATAAACACGAATGTGTAATTGTAGAATGAGGTCATAACAAAAACACCGCTAAAGAACGGTAAAATCGAGATCTCAAGATATTTGATGTGAAACGTGACCCTTTCATCGCTGACGTATTAGGCGTCGAAATAAACAGAAATAACCAAAAACTGAGGAAATGATTTCGAAATTATCAAAATCACCTGCTTTTCGTAGAACTGAAATCACATATTTAGTTCCCGATAAATGCTTAAACCCATTTAAATGGTTTAACCATTATGTAACCTTTAAAAACAGATCTCAACTTTATGGCGATAGTTTCAAGATCACCAGCGTTAGATCGAGCGACGAGGGTGTTTACATTTGCACCGTAGAGACGGACTCGGATGTTAAAGAATTTAGGGCCACTCTCACAGTTCACAGTAAGTTCATTTCGATGATGGAAGCGGTTTTGCTATGTATCACAATTCATTTGAAATCATCCACATTTTCCCAGCCGTTCCGACAGTGTATGTTATTCCGAAGGAGCTGATAGTGAGCCAAGGGAGAGAGGTGGTGGTTGCTTGTCATGCCACGGGCAGCCCACCTCCCAGTGTCTACTGGAACTACGAATCATCGAGCGTAATCATTTACTTGATTTTCAATCGATTGACTGTAATGAATAACTTCTCTAATAAAACATTTCAGACTTTTGTGTCGCCGAGTTCGTCGGATGGAAGAATTCGAGTTACCGAGAACGGAACACTCGTCATTGATTCTGCAGAATTGGAGGATTCTGGTGATTACTTCTGTCACGCCATGAGCATTTCTGGAAAAAGTTCGGCGAGAGTTAAAGTCGTTGTGAAGGGTAAAAAATGCTTTACTTTTGCTCATCACGTGTTGTTTTTTGCTCGAAAAAAGATTTTTATCTCGCAGAACTTGAATTTCGCCTTCCTCCTGTTATTGTTTATGGACCCCAAAACCAAACTCTTCCCGTCGGGGACACTGCTACGATGCTCTGTCAAGCATCGGGGGAACCGGAACCCGAAATCATGTGGTGGAAGAATAATGAACTCCTGCTGCCCAGCGAGCCCTCGATACTCATAAGAGAAGATGGCATCCTGGAAATTAATAGTTCGTTAGCTTCTTTGAAACATTTCTCTTTTCTTGATAGAATGTTGCTTTTTCTCTTCCCAGAGTACTACTACTACTAATAATAATAATATCATTTATTGTTTTTGTGAGGCAGTTTATTTTTATAAAGCGAGATGTTTTCTGCTTTTGAAATTGAAAAGTGCGATCTCGGACGCCTGGTTGAGCGAATAACGTATTCCTTTTAAGTTCTTTGTTGAGCGATGATTGTGATGAATGCTTTGTTGAATATTTTCAGAGCTTAAAAAGTCTGATTCCGGAGTCTACACGTGTTCTGCATCCAGTGCATCTGGAGAAACGAAGTTGTCAGCCCACCTCCAAGTGGAACATCCGAGGAACACCTTCGTCCTCTTCAGTAAAAGTCCTGGAATTTCTTCGTTTCCAGGACAACCGTCGGCACCAACCGCCTCGGAGGTGAGTTGAAACCCTGGAAAAACAACTCGCCGCACAACTTCGCCATACTTTTCTGACCTGAAAGATGGTATCACAATCATAACAACGCATGTCAGGATGGACGCGTCATAGAAATCTTGTGAAGAAAGTTTATCATCAGTTTGTTTTACACGTTTGTTATCTCATCAGATAAAACATTCCTCGGTGAGGTTGTCTTGGCTGCCTAACGTGGAGAGGGGGTCTTCGGAGGTGGAGGGTTACGTGCTCGACATGTTTTGCATGGACTGCCAACAAAAGGTTCAATAAATTATTATTAATTATCAATTCTCGAAGAATCCAATTGCAGTTTGTAATTACTTGAAGACCTGGAACCAGATGAAGGTGGAATCTCCAAATCCAAGCACCATCGTCTCCAACCTCTTCCCAGACTCCACCTACTTTTTCCTGGTTAGAAGTAAAAACTCTCACGGTCTCGGTGCACCGAGTGCTACCTCGGTCCCCATAAAAACCAGAGGTGAGACCAATTTGGCTGCCGTCGTCGACAAATTATCACGTTAACTTTAACTGATTCATTCCGCCTGCAATATTTTTGAACTACTTCATCGCTATACTCTGCATTCTCGCCCTCTTCCGATATTTTTGACTTTTGGTCGCAAACATTTTGACATCGCAAAACGCCTAAAAGTTCATAAAATCAATGCTGCTTAGGGACGTGCGAATCATCCGTTAACCATCGCACACAAGGAACGTGTTGTTCTCTTCGGAAACAATCGAAATTATAGAAACACCTGCTCCATTAAAAATAAAAGATGAAATATAAAAGATGAATAAACCTCCAATAAAACCAGGCTACAGGAGGTCGAATTACCAGAGAGAAGGAGTTTACGAATTCCTGACGAACCAACAACTCGTTCAGCCACTGAGTGCAGAGGCCATCAGTTCAACCGCCCTCAGAGTTGATTGGGGATTTTTGGAGGATTTTAAAGAGTTCATCGAAGGTTTCATTGTCAAGTACCAAGACATTGACAGGTACTTTTTGTTGGCGATGTCTGTTGTGCTTTAGTTTAGTTACGAACGTCTTTTGCACGATATGATCGCATCATCGTAATTAATAATATTTCCACCTGTATCACATAACAAAAAGTGGTTATGATGCTTATGGTTTTGTGTCTTATTAATGCCTATTCAGATATCCGACCTGCTGTCTATCATTGCCATGTATTTTGAGTGCATACCACGTGTTCATCATCCATATTTCAAGAACTGTAACTCGAGCCTGCTCTGCAATTTTTTCCACATCAACCTAACAACATTAGCATCATCACCATCGCCGTCATCATCATCATCGTCGTCGCCATCATCATCATCATCATCATCATCATCATCATCATCATCATCATCATCATCATCATCATCATCATATTTCGACCATTATAATCACCACCATCAACAAAGTCATATCAGATATAGTCATTTATCTTCTTTTCTATTCCAACCATTCATTTCTGCATTCTCGATATTCGTGTCTATAATATGTATTTTCGTATTATTTTGCTTTATCGGTAGGTTTATTATAAAACAAATATTTATTTATTATAAAACAAATATTTATTTATTATTTTTATCCTTTAGATCTGGTCCGGTAAAATCAGTAAAATGTGATCACCGCGTGAACTCGATGCTTTTGGAGGACTTGTCCGAGTTCACCTGGTACGAGGTCAACGTGCATCCTCACTTTGAAAACATCGAAGGAATGCCAACCCCTGCCAGGGTTCGGACCTTCGAAGATCGTGAGTTTCCCAGTCTTTCGACCTTTTTGACCTTTGAACTCAAGCGTTTACATAGCTTACGTAGAGATGCAAACAACATTCTACCAAACATAGATAGACAGATGCACAGATGATGATGATGATGATGATGGTTACATTGAATGGTTACCTCAACAATTGAATGGTCACGTTGATGCAATGTGCATCGCTTTCGATGTGACGTCATCAATGCTCTGAGAATAAATTGACGTCCTCACTAAACTTGGATTTTAAGATTGTTTTTTTAGTTCACGAGGAACTTGTGTTATTTTCATTTCACATCGAATCTCAAATTAGCTCAAGCAACTCTGTCACTGGATGTGATGATGATGATGACGACGCCTATGACGATGACGACCTTGGTGGTGGTGATGATTATGATCGAAGGTTTAAATATCTTTTTAGTGCCAAGAGAAGCCCCTCAAAACGTTCAGGCCTCGTGGCATGGAAACGATTCCCTCCTCATCATCTGGGGACATCCAAGTCTCAGCAGCAGAAATGGAGTCCTTAAGGGCTACAAGGCAGGTTTTGATGATGATGGCGTTGGGGAATTTTGTTGTGATGATAACGTTTATGATGATGATGATGTTGATAAAGGTGATGATGATGATGTTGATGATATAGGTGATGATGACGATGATGGGGTTGATGAGTTCACGAGAAATAAGTTCTAATGATCTCCACAGGTCTACGTAACGAACAACGACTCAAAAACAACAAGAACAACTCAAGTCGACGCCACAGTTGAATCGTTGATGATGAGCAACATGGCCAGACATCGTGTGTACACGGTGAGGGTGTCTGCCTTCAATAAAGTTGGCGAGAGTCCGCTCAGTAGAGAAGTTCATGTGGGTAAGTGTCAAAATTCTTATTTCCTAAAGTAAATTCACACAATTATTAAACATTACGTAGTGTTTCGTAAATTGTATCGTTGATTCATTACAATTGCATATAATTAATATTTAGGTCAATAAATGCAGGCTTCAATTGATGAATGACAAATTTAATTACAATTAAACTTAATTGATATTTAGGTCAATACGTGCATGCCACAGTTGCAATTCCCCTGTCGACAACATCGGTCGTCTCCGAATCGTGGTTCATCTTGTGCGTTGTTGTAATCACAACTGTCTTCCTTTTCTTGGTCACCTGCGTGTCTGCTGTTTGTCTGTTCAGAAGATGCAGGCAGAAGAAGAAGTGCAAGGCGGGAAACTTTACTGGAGGTTTTTCCATGTTTCGTTTCGTAACTCATGGATGAAGCTGTTATGAAGAACAACATGTGCATGCATTTATGACTTTCATCGGTCTTCTTCCCTTCCAGTGAAGATTCAGGAGTGTTCGGACAACCTCGTCAAGTCCGATCAGAAACCTTGCCAGGGCGGCAGTCAGTTCCCCCTCCTCCCCAACCATTCTGTCGACTGTCAACAACGCAACAACCCGTGTTGCTATGACAACCACCCTCCTAGCGACTTCGAGTCGAAGAACGGCTTGCACGGCAGGAGCGAGAGTCAAGGCCACACTTACCAGACGCGTGAGTTGACCGAGAAATATTTCCACGAGGCAACTTTCGATTATGGTAATTAGTAATTGTAATGACCTTAATGACTTCAATATCGTCATCAGTCGATGGAGCACCGTGCTCGTATCCCCACACGTGGAATCCATCCAAGCACCCGATGACCTCGGCCGGATGCAGCGCAGTCTTCAACCAGCAACAATTTCCATCCTCGAATCCCCTTCAATCGACTTCCCAATTTTTCCCTGCCAACGACATTCCCAATCCAGCAGCCTACATGATCAGACATCCTCCGTCCAACTGCAACTCGGTGGCGGGCGTCAGCGACAAGAACAGCGAGGCGAGCGAAGTGAGGGAGTTGTACGGCGGATCGAGCGACGGAAGCGGGTGCACGAGACAGCAGAGCAAGTTCTCTTCCAACGTCTCGTCCGGAGGTAATCCGGTCGAAGTTTCTTATTTTTCATTCTCGAAACCAAAATATATAAAAAAAACCTCTGATTTTTCTCCAGCGAGTTCCATTCGGTCGAACGTCAACGACTCCAGTCAGCCCCTCCTCCATTGCCGTAGCGGTCCCCATGGCAACTATCACCACGACGACGGAAACTCTAGTCACGGAAGTTCCAACAAGTCTTCCCAAGCGCACATGAGGTTTTTACATACCACGATCATTTCTCCAGATTAATGAATAAATTATGCTAATAGCGGTTAATGGAATATTATAACATCACATGAATATACCATTTTAATGAAAAGTAAACTAGTTTTCATATGTAAAAAACAAATAAGTCAGTGGTCCATTTTTATAGAATTAATAATTCATATCTCCTAATTTAATAATGATAGTTACTGCTTTATTTACTGCGCCATTTATCCGTTAGGTCGAACAATCCTGTTCTCATTCATTCGATGAGCATCAACGACTCTCAACACTACGATGAAGTCAATGAGCACTTCCAACCATGCCACGTGAATGCCCAGCACAAAATGTTCAAACATTGCAACACCCCGATATCCATGGCAACGGACACTGACGATGGTGAATAAACTTTACTTTCAACTATCAACAGTCTTTATTAATTGACTTTATTGTAATGAAATTTATTGATGATTATATTTTTAATTCAAAATATATCTATTTAGAGGAAATAAATTTTGTTTGAAAAATGTTTAAATTGCATGACTTGCAGAATTAAATTTTTATATAAAAGAGAGCACCACAAATCCATGCCTGCATTCAATGGATGATTTCAGCACCATCAGTTCAATGAAGTCTGAAGAATATTCTCACCAGCCATTAAGCATGATTCAACATAATGGTTAATGTGAAAAATTGTTTCGGTTACATTTACTGCTCAAGTAGTTTTGTGAAAATAAATTTAAATTACATTATTAGCAAAAACAATTAATAACTAATAAAACAATTAATATTTAATAATCAACAATTAATAATTTCAAAAAAAACAGAAAAATTCCACATCCCTTTGAATCAGCATCAGTTAATTCAGCATGAATTAATTCCAAACGAATCCGTCCACAAGCAATTCAAGTGTTCCGAGCAGAAATTTAAAAGGCCACAAATCAGCACATTTGCACACGAACCACACTTCAATTGTAAGATTGGATTTTATGTTAGCACTTGTTAACCTAAAAAAATTGTCAATACTGTTGCATAGCAATAAGTAGTTTGTTGTAGATGTTACTATTTATTGTTGTTTTCATGTTTTTGATGAATATGTACTTTTACTGGATACTGAATTACTGGATATTATTACATAACATTTACTTTTATTCTGAGTTTTATTTGTTTCTTTCAATAATTATTTACGATGGAATGCACCTAAATTGCTTCTAAAAGAGAACTTTTAATCAGTTCTACCTCACAGTCCTCCATCAAATGTGACGTCACCTTCAGAAGGATCCATCAACAGTTTTGCATCCACAGTGAAGGTAGCCTCAATTCAATCAGTTGAATTTGCAAAATATTAACTATTTTTCAGTTATTTGTTTTATTAACTTTACCCTTGTCATTTCAGAACACTATCATTTGAAGTGGATTGCAGCAATCCTTGTTGATTAGTGGCTCTTTTAATTCTGCAGTGTAAAAAAGCAAACAGTTCGTTGTTTTTAAGTTTTCTTCGTTTCTGCTGAGTTTCGGTCGAAAGTGTTTCATGGCCCGCCTTAGACCCATTGTGAATATTTATTCAAGTATTTTGTTATTGTGATATCCTTTCAGTTTTTGAAGTCACTTCAATTCTTCACCAATTTGTGTATAATAAACGAGAATGGAAGTATTGTCCTCTGATATTCCAATAGAATTTTTAATCACGCATATCCAGTCATTCACAAACTGTGTTAGCATTTTGATTGGAGGCAGTAGGTGACGAAAGACGTGCATAGTAACTGTCGCATTTTTTTTTTTTGAGAAATTTTAGTTGAACAATAAACCAAAACCAACAGTAAAAGACAAAATAAAATAAAGAGTCATCCTTAAGGAAACGCACTCTTCCGCTGTCAGACTGACCTTAATTAACACGATTTAAATAGGCATCCTTAGCTTTCAGGGTACTATCTCTGAAAAGGTGAAGATTGGCTGCCTTAGCTTTAAGATCGAACCTTGCATAAGAGAGCCAATAAGGTCTTAGTAAGATTAAGTGTCTCGGTTGCCTGGGCGAGCAGTCCATGAAAGTGCCCAAATAAGGAGAACGAGAGACGCGATGTGAGAGCACCAGTCACCACACTGGTCAAGCAGACCAACTGTCCCGAATCTCTCAGAACATAGCCGCTTCTTCGTCAAAGAAGCAAGTGACTCTTGGATTTATCTTATATTTGGAAAAAGCCTTTGACATGGTGTGGAGAGCGGGAATAATCGCAAGGTTTTCCGAACTAGGCATCAAAGGGAGGATGCTTCGCCGGAGCTACGACTTCCTGCAGTACCGAACAATCGAAGTCATAGTTGGCTTTTTCCAATCCCAAAACCCTTGATAATGTCACACCCCGAGGACGTGTCCTTAGTCCAGCAATCTCTCCACCATGAACGGCAGCTAGATAGAAAAGAGTTGTTTTACCTAATAATAGTAATAAATCAAGGCAGGACTCTCGTCTGGGTACCTGCTCAAGTGGGCATTCCAGGTAACGAAAAGGCCGACATCCTGGCGAAGCTGGCGACAACTCGAGGCCAGATAGACCGCCAAATCCCAGGATGTATCAAGGACGTCAAACGGATCATCGCCAAGAAAATCGAAGACGACTGGCAGAGAAGATGGGATTGATCCTTTGGCAAGTTTTGATGTCCAGAATCAGGCAACGATGAGGAACTTTTTCCAATGCATCTCTGGAGGGAAAGAGGTACTCATCTGCAGACTTCGTCTTGGAAAATGTCGTCTGAATCGTTACCTGTTCCAAATGAAGAGGCACAACAGCGGCAATTATGCTATTAATTAGATCTCATCTAACGGTAGGTTCAAGAAAAAAGAAGAAACCTGATTTAGACCGATTGATCTGTACATATCATAATATGTTATATCTAAGAACATACAAAAATTTTTCATCGATGAAGTCTTTATGTTGTCCCCGTCCTAATTATCTAGTCATGAAATGGACGTTAATAAATACGCATACACACGGCAGTAATTTTTAGCTCAGAGAGTTGGTGCGACAGCATGAGGGGTCGGGAGTGAGAAGTATGGAGTTTGTGCGAGAAGGAGATTGAATACCAATTAAGGATGCAATAAATATTCAAAATTCTAACCAAAAGTTTAAAAAGCAAAGCATGGCTAAATCAAAGGTATAATCAGCACTCCTTTGACTTGCCTCTACAGTAGAACGTCTGAGTCGGCCAGTTATTTCCATTTTGGAAGAGTGAAAAGTCCGAAATAAGAACTCGATTGATGCTCAACAAATCTGGGTGTGTTGTGCCACTGTTTAGATATGGAAATGAATTCCAAGAACAGTATGAAGTTAACGCGTCATTATATGGAAATATGGAATGCAGATGGACCACCATGTCATTGAACACATCTACAGTAAAAATTGGCTATAGGGACCTTTTAACTTTGCAGCCAAAAAATGACCCTATGAGCAGTTTTGCCTCATAGCGAGGTGTCTATGTTAAACTATACGAAATGGCAAACCCATCAAAATTAGAAGACAATTTATCATATTTTTAGATGAAACATGAAAAGAAAATGTATTATAATTTATTAAAAAATACTTTATTGTTGTTTGTTTGTTTGTTACTTCCTGTGTTCCTTAACTTTGCTTCCAGATATTGTCCTAAATTCTTGATAATTCAACTGATATGTGTTTCACAGAAGGTGTTGAATTAGCATAGAATAATAGCTCAGATGTTTTATTTCAGGCTTCCTCGTGGGAAATTCTGCTAGTAAAAACAATGTCTTTGTTTTATTATTTCCATGTCTGTCATCGTCTTTTGCTACCAATGACTTGGATGGTAGAAACTTATAAAAAAAATGCAATTTCATTACAGTTGAAGACATCTTCCAAGGAGTAGT
Source organism: Whitmania pigra (assembly GCA_021613335.1). Taxonomy (NCBI): domain Eukaryota; kingdom Metazoa; phylum Annelida; class Clitellata; order Hirudinida; family Haemopidae; genus Whitmania; species Whitmania pigra. Next base: position 584,723 of record JAJTWR010000311.1, read on the forward strand.
CTTTACAGAGATGTGACAGTCTGCCTTTCTAAACTGAAAAAGTGTCTGCTGGCGCTTCATTGCCTTCACCATTCAAAATCGAAAACTTTATGATTGCAGCCATCCATTGCTTGCTGAAAAATTGTTATGCCCTAACTCTTTCGCAAACATTATAGCTCTGTCCTTCACAAATGGACCTGTTACTGGTAGATTTTTGGATAGAGCTAAACAAAACCATTCAAGAATTCCATTGAGTTCCTTATACTGACAATGTCTCTCCTACATTCGTTTGCCCTGACTTCCTCCGTTTTTCCATTTCATTTTAATCCCTTCTTTCTTTGCGATTATGTTCGATATCTGATGTCGGCTAACTTTGAATTCATTGCTAAATTTTGAGAAATAATTATAATAACTTCTTTCAGAAGTTGAAACTACCTCAAGTTTTGTTTTCCAGTGGCAGCCATTGTCTTTTCTGAGAATCTAGCACCAACAACCTATCGGAAATCGATCAAAATTCACTTAAACAAGAGCAGGAAACAGATGAAGTTATAATTAGGAAGTTTGAAGTCTAGCATAAGCACAAATCCAAAGAATTTTTATTGTTCACTTTCTTTTAAAATTTATTTAAAATTGTTTTTACTTTAAAGAGACTTATGCTTATAGGAAAGTTTTGGAACTATTTCAGACATGTTTTTATTAAAGTTTGACAGGTTCTTAATTTAGTACTGTCATTAAGCGTCAAATTGCATCACAGAAAAAATCCGTCCTTGATAAAAATCCTTAGAAGCAGTTTTCCCCTCTATCAAGGTGCCTGTATAGGCAGACTTAAGATCTGCAACATCATCAGAATACAGATAAAACGAGAATGAAGATATTAACCTTTGATATTCCAATCAAATTATAATCATACATCTTCAATTATTTACATACAAATCGAACATTTTGATTGGAGGTATCAGAAGTGACAAGTGTAAACAGCACGACTGCAAAGAGATGCAATTGCAACCTACAAATGACTGAGAATTTCAGACAAACGGAAAGGCATTGAATTATTTAGTTAATTAATGATTTCCATTGTTCATGGATGAGAATTAACTTAAATTAATAGTTGAATCTTCAAAACTAAGTTTTATAATGAGATCTGATCAAGCAAGTTATTTAATAACCAAGGAGTTAAAAGGTTCAGGCGTTAATTGATCGTGAGAATAACAATAGATCATCCAACTGCTTGAGACATGTGTAGGGGATTCACCATGAGTTCAAAAGTTGCCCCCTTCAGATTGGCACCCCTCAAGTTTGCTTCTTGGAGGTCACATCCACTAAGGTTGCAATTTTCAAGGTCTGTTCCAGCCAAAACAGCCCCTGGTAAAAATTCATTATTATTACAGAGTTAGTATGAAGAACATTATTTTAATGAAATTATTCTGATGCTACTGTTTTTTTTTCAAATTCTCAGTCCTAAATAGTCCTAAATCAAAATGAAGAACTGCAGTGGAATTATACCATATTATTCATGTTTTGTTATTGTTATTAGTCTCAAGCCACATTCTATTTTAGGCTTTAAAATGAGCAGCTATAAAGTTAAACCTCTGAGGTCACAGTTCTGGAGGTTTGCATTCTTGAGGTTTGCAACTCTCAGGTTGATGCCTGCCATCCTGCTACCCTCAAGATTCACTCCTTTCATATTGGCCCCCTCCATGCTGGTGTGACTGCCTGGGTGGTCAATTATTAGAATGTCATCATTATGTATTTATAACTAATTAACAGTTAAATAGATGAACAAATGATGAAGTAAAATCGACAAGTTATGCTGATGAAAAGCAAGTCGTATTGGAGAGGCTAAGCTGCACGATCGGTTTGCCCGATATCCCATAACAAGACCATAATGAGTTTTTAACCCTTTGAACCCTGTTCCCCCTGGCTTTTCCCCTACAACCCGAGACTCCTCAGCAATTCTCAGCTAATGATGGTAGATGCAGTGGCCGGAAAAAAAAGGGTTAAGCTATCACCCACAATTAGCAATTATTGTTACTATTGCAATTAATATTGCTAATATTATTATTATCACTATTACAAGATTAAGGTGTTAATATGAATAAATTAACCTGCAGGATCCTCAAAATTACAGCTCTTCATGGAAGCCCCCTCCAGTGTCACGCACAACATTCTTGCACCGAGCACTGTTGCCATGTCCATCCTCACATTTGTCAGATCTGCTCCTAAAAATAAATTGCAGAAGGTGTTTTAGGTCAACTCTCAATTCTCATTGGTAAGGAATTATTTCAAGTTTTAGTGACATAATGTAAACTAAGGTTTCATAACGTAAACAAACTCTCAAAGTTGCAGGAAGAAAGGTTGCAATAAGAAAGATCGGCCCTCCTCAGGTTGGCGTACTTGAAGTTGATGTGCCAAAGGTCGATTTTCGACAAATTGGCACCTTCCAGGTTCACGCCTTGACATCGCAACTCCCAACTCGAAGGTGTTCCAATGATCATCTTTAAAAATTCCCTTTTATATAAAAAAAAGAATTATAAGTCCTTTTTTAATCCATAGAGCTTCAATGTAAAATAATGGCAATGAAAGTTACATCAAGTTTGAAAACTTATGTTCATGATTTTGCATTTGAAATTAAATGAAGAGATTAATATTTGATTCAGTAGATGAAAATAAGTTGTAATTGGAACCTCCTAGTGAATGGCTGATTGTCTGGGCTCTCCATATGAGCTTCATTTTCAATTTTCATCATCAGCTGTTCAATGATGCTCGTCACTCCATAAAACCGTGCCTCGGACAAAACACCTCTGCAGGAAAAAATTAATAAGAAACATAAAATTAAGTTTATAGGTAAAATTATATTTATAAAATCTATAACAAGTATTATTAAATCACCTAAAATAACCTAAAAAATGAATCAATATTTAACCTGATGTTTATTCCTGGGTCAATAATGGGTTCTACAGTTCTGAGAAAGTTAAGAATGGGATGAAAATATTCAGGACTGCGATCTATTAGAATTGCACCACTTGAGTCCTTTGGATGATCCTGGTTTGAATCACTGTCAAACATTCTAGCCAACATACTGTCAGGATCCTAAAATTTAATTACCTAAATTTGTCTAAACTTCGCTTTAACAAATTAATATATACTTTTAAATTGGATGCTAAAGCATAAACAATAGTTACATTTGCCACCAGAGTTATCTTGGTTGTTGTAAAATGCTTTCCACCAATGTTGAGAGTTATCCATTCATTTAAGTCACTATTGCTGTAAATTGTTTCATCAAGTTCGGAAGTCACAGACCTTTTTAAGTTCATTTTCTCAGCCATAACTATTGGTACATTATCTATTTCTTTTCAGGAAGTCGGATAGCTAAGATATATATAATATAATATTTAGTTTGAAATGGTATAAAATATTGATATTTTGGCATTAGGCCTACCACTGCTTCAAATTAAAACAAGCAGCATACATCGAAAGACACTTACAAAGGCTAGGATAATTCACAAATTTACAAATTACTAATCGCTAATTCAAACTTAATTTTGAGCAAAGCTACCTTTCTTTATTTGACATATCGCCGACAACCCTTAATTAAACTTGCTATTGTTTTTTCTTCTCCATCCTAGCAATCTGCGCTTCAAGCCCCGATAATGATAATGATAATGATAATGATAATGACAATGATAATGACTATGACAATGACAATGACAATGGCAATTATTATTATTATTATTATTATTGATTATTATTATTATTATTATTATTATTATTATTAATTATTATTATTATTATTATTATTATTATTAGGATTATTATTATTATTATTATTATTATTAGTATTATTATTATTATTAATTAATTATTATTATTATTAGGATTATTATTATTATTATTATTAGTATTATTATTATTATTATTATGATTATTATTATTATTATTATTATTATTATTATTATTATTATATGATTATTATTATTATTATTATTATTATGATTATTATTATTATTATTATGATTATTATTATTATTCTTATTATTATTATTATTATTATTATTATTATTTTATTATTATTATTATTATTATTATTATTATTATTATTCTTATTATTATTATTATTATTATTATTATTATTATTATTATTCTTATTCTTATTATTATTATTATTATATTATTATTATTATTCTTCTTATTATTCTTATTATTATTTTATTATTATTATTATTATTATTATTATTATTATTCTTATTATTATTATTATTCTTATTATTATTTTATTATTATTATTATTATTATTCTTCTTATTATTATTATTTACATCATTTTATTAATTTTTTTGATTTGTAATTAATAATAATAAATTGAATCAACTAAAAATTTTGAATTTAGGCTAAGATTCGCATTAATTATGCGGAACGAATAAACCCATTTCAATGAAATCCTGGAAAAAGTAGGTTTGCTATAACGGAAAACCTTTCTTGTTTTAAAAGTCTTTTACGTTAAAAATAATGTTTAAAATAACATTTTTAAAACTTGGCAATGTAGCTGCAACATAGCCAATAATAAACCCGTTATTTTGCCAATTAAATGTGTACATAAAATTATTGTTTTATGAGACTCTATTATTTCATGCTATTTGAAAATATTATTATTTTTATTATAAACCAGATTATGAAAATGTCTCCAAGGTTTATGTTGCTCACTGGTAGATTTGAAATATCAAGTCGTGCAAGTTTCGCTATTGACTACTTTATCGTGAATATCTCTCAAACGAATTTAAATTGGAAGTTCAAATTGCAGAATATGAAAGAAAACTTCATATTCTAACATGTGTAACAGAATGGGCTTTCTAAAATTGGTTGAAGTCGAGATTTTAGGCACTTTTATGCAGTGTTGCAGATCATTTGTTATATCTTTCTAAATATGAAGTTCAAAAGTTTTTTTTTGTGATTATAATATTAGTTAGATTGTAATTACCTATAAATTTATAAAATTATTCTTAAACGAAAATGAATGTTTGTTTTAAACACATTTTTATTAATATCTTGCTAAATATATGTAGTTAGAATTTCAACTTCAGACATGTTTGTCTCCAAGCCATCGGTGATATTTAAATGTAGTACTTGTACTTTAGAATGTAGTATTAAAAGAATTTGAACGCAATTTTACGCTAATATATTCATTTCAATATTGTTCACTTTTAAACACACTATACTCTCGATCTCCTATTGTCTCGATTACGATAAACTCAACAGAATCGATCTGAAAAAAAAACAAGGATATGGATTTAATTCTCAGCATGGAATATAGGCATAAAAAAAATTAGCCCTTAGTCTGAGTCAACCTTAAGACAAAAGGGGTCATCCATAAAAACGCCCGCAAATGGTGGAGCGCTTCTAAAGCATACTAATGCTGAAGGGGGAGGGCAATTATTTTTGTTGAATAAAAACGAAATAATTTTTAAATTTTAGAAATGTATATGTTTTAATGATTTTATTTTAATTTTTTAAATATTATTTTATTGACATTTGGGTACGTCCATAAAGTATGTCATGCTCGAGGAGGAGGATGTCTAAGAAATTGTGACAAATTAAAAATCACAGTTAAGATTTATTGTGGACGTCTTTGTGGACGACCCCCAAAGAGAAAAAGCGTCTTCTAGTTCAAATTTTGTTTGGTTTCTGTGCGCGCAAATAGAGATGTGCCGTCACTACATAACTACACTTGAGATTCTAGTTAACTTTATTTTGATGATTTCTTATTTTCTTTTTAATTTTTAAAATGTTTAAAGGAAGACGTCAATAATCGTAATGTCTTATTAATCTCCAGTTATATTCTGGGGATCGGTTTCAAAAGATCGGCATTTTGCTAAGGACACCGCAACTTAACAAAAAGTTAAAATTGTTAATTAACTAAACATAATTGCAATTGTTTTTATAAACACATTTCTTTCAGTACACCATATTTCAGACATTTTTGTTAGCTTTGAGATTATCCCCATATCCAAAAATACATCAATATATCAACAACCGGCCACATTTGTTTATTTACATTTTATTACCCGACTGCCCATACTTGCTTGTTGTTATTTATATTTACATCACCCAGCGGACGTCCGATAGCTTCACTCTTGTCGGAACACAGCCTCATTTCAAATGCAATAAACCGTAACTTAAACTTAACTAAATTTTTCGACAAAGGTCTCATTTTAAAGAGATTAAACTATCTTTATCGCTTTGGCAAGCCCTTTGCCATCAGACACTTATTTTTCAGGTTTATTAACGCTCAAAGTTTACGCACTAATTGTACTCACTGCCTCGGAACACAGCCTCATTTCAAATGCAATAAACCGTTACTTAAACTTAACTAAATATTTCGACAAAGGTCTCATTTTAAAGAGATTAAACTATCTTTATCGCTTTGGCAAGCCCTTTGCCATCAGACACTTATTTTTCAGGTTTATTAACGCTCAAAGTTTACGCACTAATTGTACTCACTGCCTCGGAACACAGCCTCATTTCAAATGCAATAAACCGTAACTTAAACTTAACTAAATTTTTCGACAAAGGTCTCATTTTAAAGATATTTAAACTATCTTTATCAAGTTGGAGAGGCCTTTGCCATCAGACACTTATTTTTCAGGTTATTGTGACTGTCAGGATGAAGCCTCTGGTGTTCCTTAAGCTTTGATGGCCTCATGCTTTCAGCACTGAGAACCTTTCCGCATATGAAGCATTGAGGCTTCTCAATACCATCACGCTCGGTGACACATATAAACCCAAACTCGGTGTAGCTCTCACAATATTTTCGCTTCTTTGGGAGCATCTTGCCACTGAAAATAACCGCAATAAGAAAATGGCCGTCGCAGTCGCGTGTTATGTACACACATAAACATATAAACACAAAAGTTAAGTTATGCATAAATATTTTTTAAAAATTTAGTTTAAGAATAATTTTTAAAATTTTTTATGCTGAATTTTGAAAAGTACTCCACGGCCCCCCTGGACCCCCTTCACGGCCCCCCTGGACCCCCTTCACGGCTCCCCTAGGGAGCCCTGGTTCCCAGGTTGGGAACCCTGTACTAGGGAGAGCTAATAAACAATGTTACATTTTTTATAATAAATACAATACTGTCTGTCCATCTTGAAATCAATATAAACACAATTATACATTATCTGAGGCACGAGAGCTGTTACTTTAATATATTTAATGTTATTTAATTTTAATATGTCCACAATTTTTGGAATTCAGCAGAAGGTTTTTCTAGTTTTATAACAACATGAATAACAATAACTACAATAGTCATTAATATATAGCTATAAATAAATATTATTTCACAACCATTATGTAATAAATAAATAAATAATTATATTATTCAAAGAGGACATCTCCATGTCGATAAGATGGTTGCAAGTATCTTGCGACCTTTTTGATGCTTCTCTCAGATTCGTCATCCTCCTCTCATGTTCTCTTTCCATCTCTAAAGATCTTCTTTCCAACTAGAATAAACATGATGATGATGATGATGATGATGATGATGATGATGATGATGATGATGATGGTGATGATGATGATGATGATGATGATGATGATGATGATGATGATGATGATGATGATGATGATGATGATGATGATGATGATGATGATGATGATGATGATGATGATGATGATGATGACGATGACGATGACGATGACGATGACGATGATGATGAATGTGGCAGGAGTGATTACAACAAGCATTAATAACAAAACAATGGCATCATTTTATAAATACAAAAAAAATACAAAAAATTTATCATTGCGATAAAAAGGCATTATTGGGATTAAACATTTCACACAATTTACAATTCATAACTTACACTCCATATTTAAGATCATGCTCAAATGCAATCATCACTTCAGTTTCACCATAGGGCAATGTTAATACAGTTTAGTTAGAATTAACTTAAATAAGTAATTAATTAATTCAATAACTGCAATCAATCAAAATCTCCTCCCATTATCAACCAATAGCAACTAACCTCAGATTTGTTGCACAAGAGCAATTTTTCTCTTTTCTCAATGTCAGACAAACTCTTCTTAAGTTCTGCATTCAGTTTTTCATATTTTTCCATATAAAAATATTTTTAAAAATTATCATATTAAATGAGGCATGCACTAACATGTTAACACTTAAAATTTATATTAACAGCTATTAATATAGTGAAGTGCTGATTCATCTCAAATCATGCAGCACGTCGCCAAACGATGATCAAATATTTTTAATAATTGAACGAAATCCATAAAATTTTGAAATTAAAATCAAACAACTCGTGACCTCCGCCGAGACGAGAAGCGCTCTCTCCCTGTCCTTCTTTTTGAAATTGTTTTCCAAATCCTTCTCCAAGCGAACCCACATTTTTACTGAAATCTTTCAGTGAATTTCAAATCAAAAAATTATGTAGTCCATCGTCATCGTAATTATTATCACCCTTGTGCTTTCACTTACAACCAAGAACAAATGATGATGATGATGATGACGACGACGACGATGATGAAGATTGTGGTGCTGCTGCTGATGATTATGTTGATAACAATAAAAAAGTTTAGTTCTGCTTGTCTTGCTTCATGTCTTAATAATCATCAACAAACCCTCTGTCTGCCAAGGTGAACAAGGTGCCAGAACCCTTCACTGATTCGAGAAGGCCGCACAACGATTCAAGGATTTCGGCGGTGGCCAAGTTGATCTCGTCCAAAAAGATCCCATCCCCGTTCTTTATGGCTCGCACAAGAGCTCCCTGATTGGTAGATTGGCAATGGATAATTATTTGAAATTTTAAAATTTATGTCTAATGACATGATTGTAATGTGAAATAATTACCGAAGTTAAAATAGTGTCTTAGGATAGTATTTCAATCAGTTTTATGATATAGAAAATCTATAAAATATGTAATCTGGAGACGAACCTCAATGAATGAGAACGCATTGGTGCACTGCTCGACAAGAGTCTCCAATTGGGCGATGCGTTGCGAGCAGTGATGGGCAAAATAAATCGCGATTGCGATTTGAATCGTGATTTAGGCAAGGTTGCGATTCGATTTGAACATTGTTGGATTCGATTTTGGCCTCAGTGATTTTGATTCGATTAGATTTGCCTTTTTTTTTATTCGATTTGCTTTTTCAAATCGAATCATTGAAATAAAGATGGTTATATATTTTTAATTTTGTAAAAATGGTTATAAATTTAAGAATTCTATATCTTTGGCGTGCTCCCCGTTAAATAAACATTGTTGTAGGTTACATGCTTTTGTTCTACTTGTAGCTCTACCGCGTTTTAAATATGTCCGAGTTAGATAGCAGGAAATATGGGATTTTTCTCTTTAGTCCAGTCATCTAGAGCTGTACAAAGATGCAAAATAAAAAGATAAAAAAAGAACAACTCAACAGAGTCATTCGTTGCTACCATTCATGGCTGTGGCAGGAGGTATTAATGAAAATTCTCTTTCTCTGACATACAATGATTCCAATCCAAAGCAAAAGGCCCTTACCGAAGGAATAGTGAAACATCTTGTAGCCGAAGCAATGCTTTCACTACGCATAGTTGAAAGTTCAGGTTTTGCCTCTTTTATGAGAATTGTGGATCCAAATTATGTTATCCCAAGTAGAAGGACTATAAATAGAAAATTAACCGGTGCATTGCAGACATTAAGAGACAATTTGAAGAATTAAATTGAACTACTAATTAATAATAATTTGAGCGTCAGATGTGTACATGCTTCAACAGGTTTGTGGAGCAGCCGTTCATTTGAACCAATTATTGGAGTAAAATTCCACTACTTTGACGAAGGCTTTCAGCTGAGAACAAAGACGGCTGCCTACAGACACTTCGGGTCCTAACACACAGGAAAAAATATTTGTGCAGCTTTTGAGGAAATACTGTCAGAGAATGGGTTGCAGAGCATTGACATTGGATATTTTGTTACTGACAATGCCAGAAACATGCTCAAAGCATTCACAATATTTTCCGAGGAAGCTGCCAGGTTTGCCTTTGATCAAAAGGAAAATAAAAGATTATCTATATGTACTGATTATCAGACACCAATTTTTATCAGACACCTCTTTTTGGTTTCAATAAGTAAATAAATAAATAAATATAATAAAACTAAAAATGTTGGCTGTTAATTTCATTGTGTTTTGCTCGAAAAAATTTGCGAAGATAGGGCAGCAGTAAATTTTGGAAGATTTGATTCGATTTGGGATTTGGGCATTTGGGATTTGATTCTATTTGGAATTTTTTGATTCTATTTGAGATTTGGTTGTTGAGATTTAAATCATTTTACAAATGATTTGAGATTTGACCATTGAGATTCGATTTGATTTGTGCCCATCACTGGTTGCGAGACGTTCGACCACTCATGGTGAAGCACATGTCCCTCCTCGAAGCGGGAAAACATTTTCTAACAAAATATTAAATAATTGAATTCATGAAATATTTAATATTAATCCTAAATCATCACTTAGGCTGAATATTATCAGGTTCATAGGCAAAGTTAGGAGGAGCTAAAAAATCCTGATAGAAGTATTAATTATGTTAACGATGATAAATATATCAGCTTACATAAAGGCACCCTAAGAATTTGTGGTTCCTTTCTACAATGTAATAGAATGGCGTGATTGACAGTGTCGAACGCCTTCGCTAAGTCCAGGAATAATTTTCAGAGATATAAAATAATAATAAGTTAATAATAATCGTCGAAGTGAAGATATAATAATTTTAATAAGATTATACCAATGTTCCCTTAGAGAGTTTAATTTTTAGACATTCCTTCAACTGACAAAAAGTGAATCAATCACAATATGAGCATAGAGTAACAACATCCTCTTTACTACTTTTCCAGTGCAAAATAAAATATTTTTTCATCAATTAAAAAAAATAGAAGAAACTATACGATCAAGCCTTCTGTTGATTAAAATAGGCCAACTTTACAGATTTTCTGCCGGTAAATTAAATTGTAGGAATAAATAAAAAAACATTAACACACAAGACACTGACTTCAAATCTGTTCTCGTTTTGTTTGTATCTTAGTTCTGGGTGCGCGTTAATTTCACTTAAAACTCATGATAAGAAAGGGGTTAATAAAAAAATGATAAGCAATGTTTTTATTAATAGTATGCAGTAATAGCTTACAAATAAAATGTCATCTTCTAGCCTCTCTTTTCAGGTTGCATGCTACAGGAAGTAAAGGACTGAAAGTTTTACTAACTTTAATTTTAAATGTTAACTTCTAAATTGTGTATTTAAGAACTAAAATGTAAACTAAAATTATCACACGAATCCAGACATGGGGTACTTGAGTACCGATTTCCAATGTTCCCTCTAAGTTGCAAGGTCGCGTACTTGACAATTAAACAGTGCGCATCAGTTTCGAAATGCCACGCAGTGATTTTTAATAATAATAATAATTGGTTACATGGCGCCTTCAGCATAACGTTAAAGGCATGATGTACGTTTGATGGACTTTAGTCTGAAGAATGGAGACCGGATAAGGCCGAGCGACATTAGGCGAGTTTAATTGATAAGCTGTAGACAGGGCAGCCCACCTCCCTCCCAGCGTCTACTAGAACTACGAATCATCAAGCGTAACCATTTACTTGATTTTCAATCAATTGACTGTAATGTAGGTCCCAATCAATTTAGTTATGCAACGGCCTTTAATCAAATAAATAAAATAAATAAACAATTGACTGTAATGAATAACTTCTCTAATAAAACATTTCAGACTTGCAGAATTGGAGGATTCTGGTGATTACTTCTGTCATTTTTACTACAAAATATCTGGCTTATTATTTTTTAATATAAATGATGCTAGATATTTGTTTGTTTGTATTATGTTCCAGTTCGAGATTATATGAAACTGTTTATTTAACAAAAACCATAGACGGGTTTATAGTTTATAAAGCTTATTATAAACACATTACTATATCTACATATTATCTAAATTTAATTATTCATTGTTCTTCACATTTGAGAATAAAGAGCCTAAAGCATGATGGCAGAATCGGATACAAAAGTTGAGGTCGTTATGCTATTTTCAATAAAACTGTAGCAAATTTAAAGCTGGAAAAAGGATTCATAAAAAATACATATCTAAGCTACAATATAATTACAAATTAGCGTTGTAGGATGACTACAAATAATGATTTGAAGCTTGAAACAAATCGTGTCACTTCGATTTGATTAAAAAACTAAAAAAACCAGTTGAAAGTTGTCGATAATTAATGCAAGTTTACAACGAATTACGGAACAAAATTACAATTCTGGCCAGTGCGATTTTAAACGAATATTTGGTGATTATTTTGGTGCATATTATTATTTTTCAGAAAAGTTACAGAACAATTATGCAAATTTAAACAAAGATTTAAAAATCTGGCCAGTGCGATTTTAAGAGAAATGTTTGATGATTATTTTGGTGTAATTTATTTTGAAATTGGTTGAGCAGCTAAAAAGATTTTTGATCACAAAGTTGTCGCATTTTGATGCTTTTCGAAAAAGTTGTCGATACTTTAAGCAAGTTTACAACGAATTTCGGAGTAAAATTAAAAATCTCGCCAGTGTGATTTTAAGATTAATGTTGGATGATTATTTCGGTGTAATTTAATTTGACATTGGTTGAGTAGTTAAAAAGATTTTTGAATCTGCTAGAGTCGTAACACAGGCTTTTAACAATGGGACTTTTCGCACTGCTAGCCTTATTCAAGTCAGTTTTTTGGCCTGACAAACTTCAGTCATGTAAATACTGGCGCCCCATGTAGAGTGATCGGGCTGTTTTGGTATTTAAAACAGCCATAATTGAATCTGGCAAAGTAGAAATCTTAACAAACATCTTGATGTTAAATAAGAGATATTAAATTTCATCAGTCGATATGTCGTGGTTATTGAGTAAAAAGATTTGTAAGACAATCCATTAATGGAAGGACTTGCTCCTATTATGTCTCGCGATATTTGAAGCGAATATGTTGTTCCACAATTTTAAAGACTAACAAGACATATATATTTGGAAAGTAGAAATCTGAATGAACATTATGGTGCACATTTCATCAGTCGACAAGTCGTGGTTATTGAGTAAGAAGACTTTTGAACGAATTCCATAAATTCCTAATAATTTCAAAAAATTGAAAATCTTCCTACAATTGATATATAACCATTTTTGAAAAGTATTTGAAACGTTGTTTCCCAATATTATAATTTGAAATTTGGCATTAGAAATTAAATTTGAGTGTCTGCTAACTTCAGCCACGTTAGAGACTAGGCTTTTTACCATTTATATAAGTGTCTGCTGGCGTCCTAATCATCTAGCTATGCAACGGACGTTAACAAAACATTTTTTGAGGACAAGTGAAACAAATAACTATAGAACGTGGTTAAAGTGACCAGTATATGATAATGGGAGTGTAGTGACAATACATCCCTGCTGTCATGCATATAGTATAAAGACAATTCGAATTTGAATCGAGGCTGTTTTCCGAGTGCGTAAAATTTGGGCGCAAATAACTTGGAAATAAGTGTCTGATGGCAAAGGCGTCCTTCGTCCTCTTCAGTAAAAGTCCTGGCATTTCTTCGTTTCCAGGACAACCGTCGGCACCAACCGCCTCGGAGGTGAGTTGAAACCCTGGAAAAACAACTCGCCGCACAACTTCGCCATACTTTTCTGACCTGAAAGACGGTATCACAATCATAACAACGCATGTCAGGATGGACGCGTCATAGAAATCTTGTGAAGAAAGTTTATCATCAGTTTGTTTTACACGTCTGTTATCTCATCAGATAAAACATTCCTCGGTGAGGTTGTCTTGGCTGCCAAACGTGGAGAGGGGGTCTTCGGAGGTGGAGGGTTACGTGCTCGACATGTTTTGCATGGACTGCCAACAAAAGGTTCAATAAATTATTATTAATTATCAATTCTCGAAGAATCCAATTGCAGTTTGTAATTTTAATTGTAAGACGTGGAACCAGATGAAGGTGGAATCTCCAAATCCAAGCACCATCGTCTCCAACCTCTTCCCAGACTCCACCTACTTTTTCCTGGTTAGAAGTAAAAACTCTCACGGTCTCGGTGCACCGAGTGCTACCTCGGTCCCCATAAAAACCAGAGGTGAGACCAATTTGGCTGCCGTCGTCGACAAATTATCACGTTAACTTTAACTGATTCATTCCGCCTGCAATATTTTTGAACTACTTCATCGCTATACTCTGCATTCTCTTCCGATATTTTTGACTTTTGGTCGCAAACATTTTGACATCGCAAAACGCCAAAAAGTTCATAAAATCAATGCTGCTTAGGGACGTGCGAATCATCCGTTAACCATCATCGCACACAAGGAACGTGTTGTTCTCTTCGGAAACAATCGAAATTATAGAAACACCTGCTCCATTAAAAATAAAAGATGAAATATAAAAGATGAATAAACCTCCAATAAAACCAGGCTACAGGAGGTCGAATTACCAGAGAGAAGGAGTTTACGAATTCCTGACGAACCAACAACTCGTTCAGCCACTGAGTGCAGAGGCCATCAGTTCAACCGCCCTCAGAGTTGATTGGGGATTTTTGGAGGATTTTAAAGAGTTCATCGAAGGTTTCATTGTCAAGTACCAAGACATTGACAGGTACTTTTTGTTGGCGATGTCTGTTGTGCTTTAGTTTAGTTACGAACGTCTTTTGCACGATATGATCGCATCATCGTAATTAATAATATTTCCACCTATATCACATAACAAAAAGTGGTTATGATGCTTATGGTTTTGTGTCTTATTAATGCCTATTCAGATATCCGACCTGCTGTCTATCATTGCCATGTATTTTGAGTGCATACCACGTGTTCATCATCCATATTTCAAGAACTGTAACTCGAGCCTGCTCTGCAATTTTTTCCACATCAACCTAACAACATTAGCATCATCACCATCGCCGTCATCATCATCATCGTCGTCGCCATCATCATCATCATCATCATCATCATCATCATCATCATCATCATCATCATCATATTTCGACCATTATAATCACCACCATCAACAAAGTCATATCAGATATAGTCATTTATCTTCTTTTCTATTCCAACCATTCATTTCTGCATTCTCGATATTCGTGTCTATAATATGTATTTTCGTATTATTTTGCTTTATCGGTAGGTTTATTATAAAACAAATATTTATTTATTATAAAACAAATATTTATTTATTATTTTTATCCTTTAGATCTGGTCCGGTAAAATCAGTAAAATGTGATCACCGCGTGAACTCGATGCTTTTGGAGGACTTGTCCGAGTTCACCTGGTACGAGGTCAACGTGCATCCTCACTTTGAAAACATCGAAGGAATGCCAACCCCTGCCAGGGTTCGGACCTTCGAAGATCGTGAGTTTCCCAGTCTTTCGACCTTTTTGACCTTTGAACTCAAGCGTTTACATAGCTTACGTAGAGATGCAAACAACATTCTACCAAACATAGATAGACAGATGCACAGATGATGATGATGATGATGGTTACATTGAATGGTTACCTCAACAATTGAATGGTCACGTTGATGCAATGTGCATCGCTTTCGATGTGACGTCATCAATGCTCTGAGAATAAATTGACGTCCTCACTAAACTTGGATTTTAAGATTGTTTTTTTAGTTCACGAGGAACTTGTGTTATTTTCATTTCACATCGAATCTCAAATTAGCTCAAGCAACTCTGTCACTGGATGTGATGATGATGATGACGACGCCTATGACGATGACGACCTTGGTGGTGGTGATGATTATGATCGAAGGTTTAAATATCTTTTTAGTGCCAAGAGAAGCCCCTCAAAACGTTCAGGCCTCGTGGCATGGAAACGATTCCCTCCTCATCATCTGGGAACATCCAAGTCTCAGCAGCAGAAATGGAGTCCTTAAAGGCTACAAGGCAGGTTTTGATGATGATGGCGATGGGGAATTTTGTTGTGATGATAACGTTTATGATGATGATGATGATGATGATGTTGATAAAGGTGATGATGATGATGTTGATGATATAGGTGATGATGACGATGATGGGGTTGATGAGTTCACGAGAAATAAGTTCTAATGATCTCCACAGGTCTACGTAACGAACAACGACTCAAAAACAACAAGAACAACTCAAGTCGACGCCACAGTTGAATCGTTGATGATGAGCAACATGGCCAGACATCGTGTGTACACGGTGAGGGTGTCTGCCTTCAATAAAGTTGGCGAGAGTCCGCTCAGTAGAGAAGTTCATGTGGGTAAGTGTCAAAATTCTTATTTCCTAAAGTAAATTCACACAATTATTAAACATTACGTAGTGTTTCGTAAATTGTATCGTTGATTCATTACAATTGCATATAATTAATATTTAGGTCAATAAATGCAGGCTTCAATTGATGAATGACAAATTTAATTACAATTAAACTTAATTGATATTTAGGTCAATACGTGCATGCCACAGTTGCAATTCCCCTGTCGACAACATCGGTCGTCTCCGAATCGTGGTTCATCTTGTGCGTTGTTGTAATCACAACTGTCTTCCTTTTCTTGGTCACCTGCGTGTCTGCTGTTTGTCTGTTCAGAAGATGCAGGCAGAAGAAGAAGTGCAAGGCGGGAAACTTTACTGGAGGTTTTTCCATGTTTCGTTTCGTAACTCATGGATGAAGCTGTTATGAAGAACAACATGTGCATGCATTTATGACTTTCATCGGTCTTCTTCCCTTCCAGTGAAGATTCAGGAGTGTTCGGACAACCTCGTCAAGTCCGATCAGAAACCTTGCCAGGGCGGCAGTCAGTTCCCCCTCCTCCCCAACCATTCTGTCGACTGTCAACAACGCAACAACCCGTGTTGCTATGACAACCACCCTCCTAGCGACTTCGAGTCGAAGAACGGCTTGCACGGCAGGAGCGAGAGTCAAGGCCACACTTACCAGACGCGTGAGTTGACCGAGAAATATTTCCACGAGGCAACTTTCGATTATGGTAATTAGTAATTGTAATGACCTTAATGACTTCAATATCGTCATCAGTCGATGGAGCACCGTGCTCGTATCCCCACACGTGGAATCCATCCAAGCACCCGATGACCTCGGCCGGATGCAGCGCAGTCTTCAACCAGCAACAATTTCCATCCTCGAATCCCCTTCAATCGACTTCCCAATTTTTCCCTGCCAACGACATTCCCAATCCAGCAGCCTACATGATCAGACATCCTCCGTCCAACTGCAACTCGGTGGCGGGCGTCAGCGACAAGAACAGCGAGGCGAGCGAAGTGAGGGAGTTGTACGGCGGATCGAGCGACGGAAGCGGGTGCACGAGACAGCAGAGCAAGTTCTCTTCCAACGTCTCGTCCGGAGGTAATCCGGTCGAAGTTTCTTATTTTTCATTCTCGAAACCAAAATATATAAAAAAAACCTCTGATTTTTCTCCAGCGAGTTCCATTCGGTCGAACGTCAACGACTCCAGTCAGCCCCTCCTCCATTGCCGTAGCGGTCCCCATGGCAACTATCACCACGACGACGGAAACTCTAGTCACGGAAGTTCCAACAAGTCTTCCCAAGCGCACATGAGGTTTTTACATACCACGATCATTTCTCCAGATTAATGAATAAATTATGCTAATAGCGGTTAATGGAATATTATAACATCACATGAATATACCATTTTAATGAAAAGTAAACTAGTTTTCATATGTAAAAAACAAATAAGTCAGTGGTCCATTTTTATAGAATTAATAATTCATATCTCCTAATTTAATAATGATAGTTACTGCTTTATTTACTGCGCCATTTATCCGTTAGGTCGAACAATCCTGTTCTCATTCATTCGATGAGCATCAACGACTCTCAACACTACGATGAAGTCAATGAGCACTTCCAACCATGCCACGTGAATGCCCAGCACAAAATGTTCAAACATTGCAACACCCCGATATCCATGGCAACGGACACTGACGATGGTGAATAAACTTTACTTTCAACTATCAACAGTCTTTATTAATTGACTTTATTGTAATGAAATTTATTGATGATTATATTTTTAATTCAAAATATATCTATTTAGAGGAAATAAATTTTGTTTGAAAAATGTTTAAATTGCATGACTTGCAGAATTAAATTTTTATATAAAAGAGAGCACCACAAATCCATGCCTGCATTCAATGGATGATTTCAGCACCATCAGTTCAATGAAGTCTGAAGAATATTCTCACCAGCCATTAAGCATGATTCAACATAATGGTTAATGTGAAAAATTGTTTCGGTTACATTTACTGCTCAAGTAGTTTTGTGAAAATAAATTTAAATTACATTATTAGCAAAAACAATTAATAACTAATAAAACAATTAATATTTAATAATCAACAATTAATAATTTCAAAAAAAACAGAAAAATTCCACATCCCTTTGAATCAGCATCAGTTAATTCAGCATGAATTAATTCCAAACGAATCCGTCCACAAGCAATTCAAGTGTTCCGAGCAGAAATTTAAAAGGCCACAAATCAGCACATTTGCACACGAACCACACTTCAATTGTAAGATTGGATTTTATGTTAGCACTTGTTAACCTAAAAAAATTGTCAATACTGTTGCATAGCAATAAGTAGTTTGTTGTAGATGTTACTATTTATTGTTGTTTTCATGTTTTTGATGAATATGTACTTTTACTGGATACTGAATTACTGGATATTATTACATAACATTTACTTTTATTCTGAGTTTTATTTGTTTCTTTCAATAATTATTTACGATGGAATGCACCTAAATTGCTTCTAAAAGAGAACTTTTAATCAGTTCTACCTCACAGTCCTCCATCAAATGTGACGTCACCTTCAGAAGGATCCATCAACAGTTTTGCATCCACAGTGAAGGTAGCCTCAATTCAATCAGTTGAATTTGCAAAATATTAACTATTTTTCAGTTATTTGTTTTATTAACTTTACCCTTGTCATTTCAGAACACTATCATTTGAAGTGGATTGCAGCAATCCTTGTTGATTAGTGGCTCTTTTAATTCTGCAGTGTAAAAAAGCAAACAGTTCGTTGTTTTTAAGTTTTCTTCGTTTCTGCTGAGTTTCGGTCGAAAGTGTTTCATGGCCCGCCTTAGACCCATTGTGAATATTTATTCAAGTATTTTGTTATTGTGATATCCTTTCAGTTTTTGAAGTCACTTCAATTCTTCACCAATTTGTGTATAATAAACGAGAATGGAAGTATTGTCCTCTGATATTCCAATAGAATTTTTAATCACGCATCTCCAGTCATTCACAAACTGTATGAGCATTTTGATTGGATGCAATAGGTGACGTGAAAGACGTGCACAGTAACTGTCGCAAAAATTTTTTTTATTTTTTTTTATAAATTTTAGTTGAACAATAAACCAAAACCATTAGAAAAGGGCATAATAAAATAAAATAAAATAGATCAAGTGTCAGCCTTATGGAAACGCACTCTTCCGCTGTCCGACTGACCTTAGTTAACACGATTTAAATAGGCGTATGTACAGATATAAAAAAACTATTCAAAGAATACTGCGCAATATGTACAAAGTATAACATTTTTTAAACAAATAAAGAATATTGAAAGGACAGGATAAAAATTGATCATTTTATTGATAATGGAATTGAAGAGCATAAGCCTGGACAGTAGCATTGAATAGAAAAGAGATTTAGCAAATAGGGGACTATATTCATGTGTAGCAGGAAGAAAGTAAGTAGGGTTATTGTAGTTATTACTATCAAAATTCACTTAAACAAGAGCAGGAAACAGATGGAAGAATAATTAGGAAGTTTGAAGTCTAGCATAAGCACAAATCCAAAGAATTTTTATCACTCACCTTCTTTTAAAATTTTTTTACTTTAAAGAAACCATGCTTATAGGCAAGTTTTGGAACTATTTCAGGCATGCTTTTATTAAAGTTTGACAGGTTTTTAATTTAGCACTGTCTTAATGACATGGCATCAAATTGCATTACCAAAAAAAATCCATTCTTGAAAAACATCCTTAGAAGCAGTTTTTCCCTCTATCAAGGTGCCCTTATAGGCAGACTTAAGATCTGCAACGTCATCAGAATACAGAAAAAACGAGAATGAAGATATTAACCTTTGATATTCCAATCAAATTATAATCATACATCTTCAATTATTTACAAACAAATCGAACATTTTGATTGGAAGTATAAGAAGTGACAAGTGTAAACAGCACGACTGCGAAGAGATGCAATTGCAACCTACAAATTACTGAGAATTTCAGACAAACAGAAAAGCATTGAATTAGTTATTTAGTTAATTAATGATTTACATTGTTCATGGATAAGAATTAGCTTAAACTAATAGTTGAATCTTCAAAACTAAGTATTATAATGAGATCTGATCAAGCAAGTTATTTAACAACCAAGGAGTTAAAAGGTTTAGGCATTAATTGATTGTGAGAATAACAATAGATCATCCAACTGCTTGAGACATGTGTAGGGGATTCACCATGAGTTCAAAAGTTGCCCCCTTCAGATTGGCACCTCTCAAGTTTGCTTCTTGGAGGTCGCATCCACTAAGGTTGCAATTTTCAAGGTCTGTTCCAGCCAAAACAGCCCCTGGTAAAATTTCATTATTATTACAGAGTTAGTATGAAGAACATTATTTTAGTGAAATTATTCTGATGCTACTGTTTTTTTTTTCAAATTCTCAAATTAAAAGTCCTAAATCAAAATGAAGTGTTAACCACAGTGGAATTATACCTTATTATTCATGTTTTGTTATTGTTGCTAGCCTCAAGCCACATTCTATTTTAGGCTTTAAAATGAGCAGCTATAAAGTTAAACCTCTGAGGTCACAGTTCTGGAGGTTTGCATTCTTGAGGTTTGCAACTCTCAGGTTGATGCCTGCCATCCTGCTACCCTCAAGATTCACTCCTTTCATATTGGCCCCCTCCATGCTGGTATGACTGCCTGGGTGGTCAATTATTAAAATGTCATCATTATGTATTTATAATTTATTAACAGTTAAATAAATGAACAAATGATGAAGTAAAATCGACAAGTTATGCTAGTGAAAAGCAAGTCATGTTGGAGAGGCTAAGCTGCATGATCGGTTTGCCCGACATCCCATAACAAGACCAAAATGAGTTAACCATTTGAACCCTGATTCCCCTGGCCATTCCCCCCCTATAACCCGAGACCCCTCAGCCGTTTTCAGCTAATGATGGTAGATGCTATCACTCACATTAGCAATTATTGTTACTATTACAGTTAATATTGCAAATATTATTATTATCATTATTACAAGCTTAAGATGTTAATATGAATAAATTAACCTGCAGGATCCTCAAAATTACAGCTCTTCATGGAAGCCCCCTCCAGTGTCACGCACAACATTCTTGCACCGAGCACTGTTGCCATGTCCATCCTCACATTTGTCAGATCTGCTCCTAAAAATAAATTGCAGAAGATATTTTAGGTTGATTCTCACAAAACATTGTGAGTGTCTACACCTTCGATGTTTTGGTAAGGAATCATTTTAAGTTCTGGTGACATAATGTAAACTAAGTTTTCATAACGTAAACAAACTCTCAAAGTTGCAGGAAGAAAGGTTGCAATAAGAAAGATCGGCCCTCCTCAGGTTGGCATACTTGAAGTTGATGTGCCGAAGGTCGAGTTTCGACAAATTGGCACCTTCCAGGTTCACGCCTTGACATCGCAACTCCCAACTCGAAGGTGTTCCAATGATCATCTTTAAAAATTCCCTTTTATATAAAAAAAAGAATTATAAGTCCTTTTTTAATCCATAGAGCTTCAATGTAAAATAATGGCAATGAAAGTTACATCAAGTTTGAAAACTTATTTTCAAGATTTTTGATTTGAAATTGAATGAAGAGATTAATATTTAATGAAAATAAGTTGTAATTTGAACCTCCTAGTGAATGGCTGATTGTCTGGGCTCTCCATATGAGCTTGATTTTCAATTTTCATCATCAGCTGTTCAATGATGCTCGTCACTCCATAAAACCGTGCCTCGGACAAAACACCTCTGCAGGAAAAAATTAATAAGAAACATAAAATTAAGTTTATAGGTAAAATTAAATTTATAAAATCTATAAAAAAGTAATATTAAATCATCTAAAAAATGAATCAATATTTAACCTGATGTTTATTCCTGGGTCAATAATGAGTTCTCCAGTTCTGAGAAAGTTAAGAATGGGATGAAAATATTCAGGACTGCGATCTATTAGAATTGCACCACTTGAGTCCTTTGGATGATCCCAGTTTGAATCGCTGTCAAACATTCTAGCCAACATGCTGTCAGGATCCTAAAATTTGATTACCTAAATTTGTCTAAACTTCGCTTTAACAAATTAATATAAACTTTTAAATTGGATGCTAAAGCATAAACAATAGTTACATTTGCCACCAGAGTTATCTTGGTTGTTGTAAAATGCTTTCCACCAATGTTGAGAGTTATCCATTCATTTAAGTCACTATTGCTGTAAATTGTTTCATCAAGTTCGGAAGTCACAGATCTTTTTAAGTTCATTTTCTCAGCCATTACTATTGGTACATTATCTATTTCTTTACAGGAAGTCGGATAGCTAAGATATATATAATATAATATTTAGTTTGAAATGGTATAAAATATTGATATTTTGGCATTAGGCCTACTACTGCTTCAAATTAAAACAAGCAGCATACATCGGGAGACATACTTACAAATTCACAAATTACTAATCGCTAATTCAAACTTAATTTTGAGCAAAGCTACCTTTCTTTATTTGACATATTGCCGACAACCCCTAATTAAACCTGCTATTATTTTTTCTGCTCCATCCTAGAAATCTGCGCTTCAAGCACCGGTTTTGTTTATCACATTTACCTCGCAGATCGGCTAAAAGTTAAACTTATTTAATGAAGTAAATTGAAATAAATTTAAGGCTAGTCCAAATAAAGGATGCAACGGAATAAATAAATAAAACATATTTAAAGAGTTTACAGTTTGAGGGTATTTTATCAAAAGTTTAAATGTTCCACTTAAATAGTTTATACGTTTGAAAGACTGTGATTTAGCTTTTTTATGCTGGTTATTCTCCTGAGTAACATAAATAGCGTTCTCTTTGAACAGCTTCAGTCCATAATCAAGTATCGCTTCTGAAGTGTTTGGTCTTACACAATGTGCAGACGCACATGCCAAAATTGGTTTGCAAATAATAAAATAGATAAAAAAGGTGACCCGCAGCTTATCCAACCGAAATTAATACTATTAACAAATGATGATGAAAACTTTATTCATCACAATATAATTAAAACGACACATATAAACGAAATGCGCTGTCAACGACTTCATAACTTATTCATCCAGTGTCCTTGTTCCACTAAGATCCTGTCCGATGTCAACATCATCTGCTTCTTCATCCATTTTATCATCTCCCTCCTCCAAAGCACATTCAACCCCATTGTCTTCCGTATCCCCAACAGTTGGGTTATCCTCAACATCATCTTCCTTGGATGCAGCCTCTTCTTCATTAGCATCCTTCACATTGTTACCCTTCTTATAACCTAAACAATCATTTCATTTTGATTTAAAATTTCCACAGAATCAAAAGCATTGCACAGTAAACTACCAGAAACGATTTCTGCTCCACAAAGTCTTAGGAAGTGACCTCTGTCTGCTTTAGGCAGGAATGACCTGCAGGATACTTTACCCGACCAACCACTCAAAATCAACTTGCATTTGGGACCCTCCTGTCTGAAATTGCATTATTGATTGCTAATATTATTGTAATCTGATCACAATTAAAAGCATCACTATAATAATAATAATAATAATAATAAGCTGAAGAATCAAATTATCTCTACTAACTCTGGATGTGGTTCATAAACAAAAACACAGCCACCTTGCTCTGCAATTAGTTAAATAATTGCCATTATTTGATTTATTTGTTATGCTAAAACATATCATCTCATTAATATATCAATTCGTAAAACATAACATTTTAAGACCACATCTGCATCGTGTAATATTAAATAGAGCATGTTTGATGTGTAAATGTATCCCCAAATGTAAGTTACAGACTATTCTAAATTACCTAATCTATTCACACTCAACAAAATTACCAGATTGTAACGACTAAATAGCTTGAAAACAAAAGCATCAATTACCCAGACTATTGAGCTGCTCAGCTGCATTCTTTGAGAACCTACTGATGTAAGGATTCTCCGAACTAAGAAGTGTCACAATGTCATCTTTTGTGACATTCACAATCCTCTTTGTTATGTAGGGGAACAACAGATGAAGACCCTTTGCAATAAAATACATTGTCATCATCATCATGAAACTATCTTTAACATTCACTGGGATTTTAAATCATGCAACACAATTCTGTGTCATGAAGATATACAAAAATTGTTAACATGCTGATCAGTTTAAATGCAAGGGAAGAACTCACATCCTGAACTAGACGAAATTGACATTCAACGTCTTTCGATAAACTTCTGCTAAGAATTTTTACTCCAAAATTGATGAACTGCAAAGTTATTTATTAATAATTACTTTTATTGAATGATCCATCAATAAAAAATGAGAAATTATACAAATAATATATGTGCTGACCTTAAATTTGTCTTCATTATGTTTAGCAAGAGATTTGATGTTTGAAGAAACAAAGTACATGTTTCGTTTCTTGCCTTGTTCACATCTCACCATCAGTTGTGAAAATGGAAAATCTTCCGTTATTCCATAAAAATCACTTTAAAGAAAAATATACTAATTAATATTGAATCCGCAAAATGCATCAAACACATTTCTACTATTCCAGCAAAATTAATAATAATAATAATAATAATAATAACAACATGATTCTCACCAAATAGGTTTCCACAAGGGATCATCTTGTTTCAGGAAAATGAAAGGATCTTCCTTGTATCCAAAGTGGCGTGGCTTCTTGGCAGGTCTGCTGTCGCTTCAAAAGTACAACCATTTCAAGAATATTTGTGTGCAGCAGTCGATAATGAAATATTTTATAGTAATTAAGTAAAAATTAATTAGTATCAAATTAAATTATTTAGTTATGATAAGTTAATATAATGAACATACTCCTCTGACTGCTTCCTCTTTTTATTAGTTTCTTCATTTTGTGCCGAAACTTCTGTATTTTCACTTTCATTGGCAACAACCTCGTCGTCTGAAATGAATAGATTTGAATAATAAAATAAAATAATAAAAACAAATTTTATAAAAATCAATAGACCTGCAGCCCTATTAAAAACAATGACAAAAAGCATTAAATTATAAATTTAGAATGTTATCTGATAAAATTCAAACCTTTTGCAACATCTGCAACATTAGTTTCTGCTTTCTTTTGGAACAGTGCAACAAAGAAGCCGCCAGTGTCTTGCTTGTGAGGCAAAATTCTGATGCTAAAAATAAATACATGCACATCAATGGAATTTCCAGTTCAAATTCAATATTTTAAGATAGTATATAAAATATGATAATGTTTGTGGTAAAAGTTACTGGGCTCAAAGAAATGATTGACAGGTTGCAAAAAATTTCTGATGACTCACCACTTGTGCAGGTTGAACTCAGTTGCTTCCTCTGGTGTTGGTGGAAATAAACTTGCACCCAACTGTGTATGAAGCTTCTCAGGAACATCTTCAAACTTTTCAAACCATTCCTCATTCTTGGTCATAACCTGACAATTAACCAATTAATGTGAAATCAAACCAGTAGCAAGCAAATATTTATTAACATATTGTAAAAATTAAATTACTACTAATATTTAGTGACATATCATTAAAATTAAAACAATACTAATATTTATTATTAAAGCGAATATTTATTAATATTTCTTAACTTACCCTCCAGTGACTTCTACCAGACTCAAATTCCAGTCCTGGCAACATGTGACCAAAGTCAACCAGCTCAACAACCCCTGCATTTGTAAATGAACGTAAATTTATTATAATATAATTTTGAATATTCATGAGGGTGACTGAACCTGACCTTTCGTGGTTCTCAATATGTGAGCCACCACTGCTTCGTCTTCGACCGGGTTAAACGAACACGTTGAATAAACTATTTTTCCACCTTCTGCCAGCATTTCTATTCCTCTCTTAAGAATTCTCTTCTGTAGACTATGTTGAAACAATAAGTTATGTTCTGCAATCTGCATAACCTATTAACTAATCCAAATATGTTAAATTAAAGATACTGTTTACAGTTTACATACTTATGCAATCCATGGCCTGCTCCAGGATTCCACCTTTGCCAAGCATCGACATTCTTTCTCAGAGTTCCATCACCACTAAAAAATCAAGGTCATGATGATGATGATGGCATGAATAGTTTAAATAACTTAATTGTTTAACCTGCATGGAACATCACAGAGGATTCGATCAAACTTGATTGCTTCGGGAGGATTGCTCTGTTTAACATAACATTACATCACTTGTAGAAAATAACAATTTATCCATAATTCGGTAATATGTGATATTACATGTAATTTAATAATATTTCAAAGAAACAAGCGTTTATCAATCCTGCAGACCTAGCAGCAGAAAAATTGATTATTAAAACTTAAAATATTAAAACAATTTAATCACCTCAGGAACAGTAAAGTTTGGAAGAACTGATGCATCCATGTTGACAACAGCATAATTTGGACTAAGAAGTCTGTTGAGTTGGTGAACCATCAAGTAGCACCTCTTGTTGTCACTGTCGTTTGCAATCACAAAACCATCTAAAATAAAAAAAAAAACAATTAATTAGTAAGTGGTGATTAACTAAACTGACAAATAGCATTGCGTTTGACTTCAAGAACGGTAATTGACGGGCCAAATATTGCAAACAACCTGATTGTGCATTCTCATCAGGATGAAGAAACTCAATCAACTGAGCAGTTTTAGAACCTGGTGCTGCACACATATCGAGGACCTGTACAATTTAAAATGATTGTTATTAAATGATTATTACTAAATGATTATTATTAAATGATTATTACTAAATGATTATTATTAAATCATCAAATTGGCCTGCCCAGAAAAAAAGTCTTCAGTTGGTTCAGTTAAACATTTCAAAAGAGTGCTCACCTTTGAATTTGGTTTGACATCCAACACAAGAGGTGGAATCATACTAACTGCTTCCTGTCTGCTAATGTAACCCTAGAAAACAATATTTGACATGTTGTTTAATAATTGCCATTTGACGTTCCATCATTGCTTACACTTTCAGTTTCTTGGATAAGAAATTGATGAAGCTTTTTTAGCTTAGACTCCTGCCTTATGGCTTTTCTGCCAAGGTCAAGTTGCCATGCCAACTCATCAGGATACCTTTGTGATGACAACATGTCTTGTATTCAAAATATTCTTGCTCGGATTAGGAAATTCAATTAATAACCATACCATTGCAAACATTTTGGAGGATTGAATTGTTCCTCTTCATCTCCCTTCTCACTTTCAAGTTGTTCTGATGGCATAATGTTACTCAAATAATCTTTCTTGACTATTGACAACATCTCCTTTGCATGGCTGATTCATCAAAATTTTAACAAATCTATTATCATCACTGAAACATATTATCTAATGATGTAGAATATTAACCTTTTAAAGCCTGTCACCCTGAATGTACAAGGCAATGGTTTCAAAAGTGATGCCATAAAGCTGTCCCATTCCCCTTCAGGGACTAAATTCTGGCCCTGTCAATTTCAAATTAAATGGAGATTATAAATGAAATATAAATCAATCTCTTGAATGCCTTACATATCTAAATAGGATGTTAAGGCATTTTAAATTGATCTAGCCTTAGACAGTATTAGCCTATATGAGGAAATGTATGCTGAGTGACAAACACATCACAAAGAGATTGCATGCCAAATCTCATACCTAAGGTGCTTTTAATGCATATTACAACAAATAATTTAAAACTATTACCTTATAATATTGTTCAAACAGCTTGCTTTCTTTGGCATGGAGGGTATATCCCTTGTTGTTTGTGTAGGTGTTCCTGCGATCCACATAAGTACCATCATCTCTCGATCTTTTACTTCCGCGTGCAAATTTCTTATGTCTTCCCATGACTTATTTTAAAACAATTCTAAGACAAATGACAAAAATAGTCAATTAAGACAGAGTTATTTATAAACACTTCAACCGAGCGAGTGATAAATATGTTTACTCAAGAAGCAAGATCCCCAAACAACACTCACCGCAATACATAGATATGTTGTGGAACATTTAATTATAAAATTTTAAAATTTATTAATTTCATTTCACTTTTGTACATTTAATTTTATCAACATTATAATTGTATAAATTTAACAGAAAACAATTTGAGAAAAAATTGAACCACCGAAAGACGCTATCTCACCCAGTGGCATACCAATTGTTCTTGCCGCCCGGGGCGGTCATAAGGTTTGTCTCCCCCACCCTGGCCGTTAATCTGTTAACCTTCAAGTTTTCGAAAAACTCTCAAAATTTTTACAATCAAATCGGTTACAAATTTACAAACTCTCCCCACTTTTCCGCATTTTGGGTAACAGTTTCAAAATTCAGTCCATCGGCAAGTTCCCTCTTTATAGAGAAGACTGCCAAGTCTGTAAGCCTTGCCTGGCTAATCGATGATCGATCCCGTCTCAACTCAGCGACAAATCCTAGTCAATACTTCACATCACATTATTATTACCATTATTATCATCATTATCATTATTCTTTTTTTCGGATTTGACGCTCCATGCTGTTCCCAATTTCAGAGTAGTTTTTTTATTCGTTTACCGCACTCTCTTTCTATGCTTTCTTTCAATCTATTTATTGTGGTATCTTCTTTGAAAGTCAAAGATTCTTAAAGATACAAAATGGATGGAAGCTTCAGACTACTC
This sequence comes from Whitmania pigra, assembly GCA_021613335.1. Classification (NCBI taxonomy): domain Eukaryota; kingdom Metazoa; phylum Annelida; class Clitellata; order Hirudinida; family Haemopidae; genus Whitmania; species Whitmania pigra. The sequence continues at coordinate 613,563 of JAJTWR010000311.1, forward strand.
ACGAATAAAATATTAAATTTTGTCTTGGTATAGAACGAATTGACCAGGGATGTAATTTGAGGGGGCAAGGGAGGCCATCTGACTTTAGACCAGACCCAAAAAACAAGGTCACGTTTTGTGAGGGTTTGCCACCACCCTGAATTTTGGTTAGAAGTATAAAAAAAAGGTCATCTCCTCAAGATGTGCAAGGGTTTGCCCCCTCCTTGGAAAATGCTGAAATGACGTCCCTGGAATTGACGTTATTTATTATTTTACGAAACGTTTTCAGAAATGAATAAGGTAATTTTCTTTGATGGCTAGTACGTGCTTTATATCAATCGATACGTTATACCAAATGCCAAATAAAATCTGATCCTTCAATGGACACAGTAGAAAAACTGGAAAAAGGCGGCCGTTTTTTCAATTTTTACGTACTCCCACAAAATGCTGCCCCCTAGGAGGGATCGCCCCCTCCATCTCACCCCAACATGGGTATGCCACCGTTCTTCCCTAGTTACGATTTCTTTACTTCCCGGCAAGAAGCGATTCACCGTTTTCCAACCCATCCAATAGCTTAAGAAACATTTTAAAATAAAGCCAGGCATTCATTAAAAATTTCTTGAGTACTCTCACTCAAATTTTGAACACAGATATTGATGACTTGATTATGAAATCATTTTTCTGCAGAACTATCCAGAAAAATACAAAAAAAAATCTAGTTTCAAAACATGCATCACATGGCTTTATATGATATAAAATATTTCAATCAAATGATTAAAATTCAACAACAGAAACAGTTATGAAGGCGAGATTCAAATGCATGACTAACAAAGCTGCCATGACTGAGGCCTTATTCAAACTCATCAAAACTTTGATCTTCATCTTCATGAGCGCTGTCAACAGATATTCTGATTTTCTCCATTGCTTCCCTCAAAAAATTAAATTGGTCACTTTCTCGAGGCTTCGGTTCGAGGACTTTATTGCAGACTTGGGTGGGCCTCAACTTGGCTAATTGTGAGGCTAATTGTGAGGTTGTTATCACGAATCCTGAGGCGTCTAAGAACATACAGTTTTTGATAAGTTTTCAATTTTCTCTGCATGTCATTGCAACTTGTTTATGATAATGAGTGACATCGTAAATAAATAAATAATGTAAGGTAATAAATACCATAATTAAATAAACTGCATAGTCATTATTCAATTAAGTTAAGTTTATATTCAATAAATGCCTAAAAAAATATAAATAAATTTTTAATATTATTAACCTTTTGCTGATGGTTGAACAACTTTATTTGATTTTTTCAACTTGGCCTTTGCATCTGAAAGCATGCTCAGAGTCACTAGGAACTGTTCCTTCTGTAAACAAAGAGAAATTATATTAATGAATACAAATGAAATATCTATGTTCTGCTGATAATTAATTTTATAATTATTTTTAGCTGTTTTTCATCTGGCATTATCATTAACTGGCAATTTGAAAAGTAATGGGACTTTAAGTAGCCATATTTGCATGTATAATCTGCCATTCAAAATGCCATTTAAAAAATGACTTATCAAAGAGTAATAGATATAATGTTGTTTGCAAGTTTATTGTTAATAAGCTAAAACGATCATGCTTATAGAAACATTTATAGGCAGCAATGACATGGCTTTGGAAGCAAATGAAACTATAACAATGCACCTCTCTAGGGATTTCCATCAATTTCTTTTCTTTTTTAGGAGGTAAGGTTTCATCTCTTGATGGTTGTTGGGAAAGGATTGGTGGTGGAGGGGGAGGTAGAGGGATTGATGATGTACCAGGTTGTTCAAACACATTTTTAAGGTGGAATTCTGCCCTTTTGTGAGAAAATATCACTTGACCCGGATGAACGTGATTATCCTAACCAACAATTAAATCAATGTATCAATTTAATAGGAACTAATATCTTAATAAGCTTAATTTTGTGGTTGTGTATCCTAAGCAGCAATTTATTAAAGTAAATCAGTGTGTCATCTCAGTATGAACTTATTATTATCTTAATAAACTCAATGTTGATTCACTCTTAATTAATGGCTCCATTCAAGATTTAAAGTCTAAAAAAATACTTTTAGAAACACACATTCGGTTCAAATAAATAATAGAATAATTGAACCATCCTAAATAGCAGGTTAACCAAATGGGGTGTGTTGCTGCAAGTGCATGCATTGTATGGTATTGGCAAAGCAACTGTTGCCAAGATGTGTTATGTGTCAAGTGTCATGTTCATAACCCAGCCTGTACTGCCAAGGAGTTTGGCTAGATACATCACTTGAATAGTGTGACGATAAAAAGTGCTTTCACATCCTATACGTCAATACATAGAGCACAGAAAAGATCAGATAAATATACAGAATAGCATTTCCTACCCCCATATCAACGTGTACTTCTGTCAAATGGCTGTTCTTGTCAGCATCAATGTTATTGTTTGTCAGTGTAATCTAAATAATTAAATACCCACAATTATTAATTGTCGATTCAAATGCAAAGCAGCAATTCATTTGTTAACATACAATTTTTAATCTTATCCTTGCAATGGAGCTACCAAGAGTTGATATTTCTTTGTTTATTCCATCCAATATTTTGATTTCTTCTGAGACATTTGGTTCTCGGTTAAATGCAGAACACTGTTCATCATCGTCATCATCCTGATCACAAAATTCCATCTGTGCATCATAAAATATCTCTATCATGGAGTAAGCACCTTTAAATAAAATGAATAATCATCAGATGAGAAATTTTATTCAACAAATTATGCATTTTATTTTAAAACATTATCAAATAGGGGTTAATGATGTTGAGTATGAAGTAGGTATTAAAATGTTACTGTTATGTTATTGTAAATGTGACCAAAGCAACAGTATTATTCAAGTTGGACGTTCGAATCATTTCACTTATCAAATGCAATGACATTTCACTTGCTTTTAATCCTCTTCTTCATTTTCGTTCTTTCCAACAATTTCCTTGTAAGTAATTCTTTTTTTATTTCTAATCTTTTCTTGAATATTTTGATTTTCAAGTCATTGCATCTCCTGAAGTCCATTTCGTTTGAATCCTTCATTGATAAATGAGTCATTGATAAATTATAACAGAACTCGATAGCTCACAAGCACTATAAATAACAATAGATTAAAGCATTGCCAATGATTAAAAATACCTTGGAGATAAAGTAGCAGAGCTTAAGTTTTAAGATATGCCTCTCATTCCTTAACATTTGGACTTTTTCTTTTGACATTTCTGCTGATAACCTTTTGAATTTGAAATTAAAATTCATTGTTGTTGATAAACATTTATCATCAACTCAACAACATGACAAATAACTTAGATGGCTATTAAATGAGATAAGATAATGAGTAATTTAAAAAAAAGTTTTACTTATATCTTAATTTATTTCATAAATGAGCAGAGGGCAAACTCCTCCAACCTGATCACAAACAAACAAAAGAGCTTATCCAAGAGGTTTGAAGTCATTTTTGTCATGAAAAGGAAAGGAGTAAAGTAGCAATAGTTGATGAGGCAAATAAATCGATTGCAGATTGTGAATGACACGACATTATTAGTGACTGATTACACAATTAGTGAACAAGTATTTGTTCATGCTTATTGGGCAGAATCAAGCCTAAGTTTAAAATGATGTCCTAGTTTATTTACTTTTTAAAAGTTGACTCACCTTTCAAATCTATTTGCAATCAAAGATTCATAGGGTTCTTCCTTAAAATTCCTAAAATGATTCTGAATTCTTTCAATTGCACCTGCACAAATAAGCAAATAATTTTAAAATAACAAACAAATTTATAAAGAATGTCATACTTACTCTTGTAAGAGGCAACTGTTTTTGAAAAGAACTCAATATTCAGTTTTGATAAGTGACATTCGATTTTGAGTTTTGCAATTTTAAAATCATCAGAAGAACCATCATATGTCTGTTGAAAATTGCTCCTAAAGTTTTTTATTGCTGATTGACAAGTTGCAGGATCTCTTATACCATACAATGGTAACTTAAGACTGTTATATAGGTGAGATAAAGCTCTCTGCCAATCAAGCATTAACTTGTCTTCAGTATCATAAATTTCCTTTAAACGTACACATGAAGTGATGTCATGTGACTCGTTCACATAATTGCTTAGTTGTACCAATGTCATGTCAACTTTTTTTTTAAGTTCATCAATGTCATTATTTTTCAAATCCTTAAAGTATTTGGCAATATCTAAATCTTCCATGAATATAATGTGATCCAGAACATCATTGTCTAACACAGAATATACTGTTTTAAAATAACTTGCTAATTGCAAGCATAAGTTGTCATCTAATGATGGAATCTCTTGAAAAAAATATGAATACCATGATGATGTCACAAATTTTACAGGAAAAGGCGGAAGGTCAATATCAAACTCCAATAATTTGCCATGAATATCCAAAATTTCATCCAATGTCAAATATGTTTTCTTGGGAACCTGACCACTGCCCTCAAACTTTTCAATTACAACAGAGTTGGAAGAACGGGACACTTGAATTGTTGGCAAAAGTGGCGACGAACCATCAAGGTGAAAGCCATTTGTAAGACACAGCCAATCGTCGATATCCTCATCTTGCATCATGGATTTTCGTCTTTTGAAAATACCACTTTTCTTTCGACCTTCCACAACTTTCGACAAAAAGTTAAGTAATTAATCAGTATGGTTTCTTAATTGGATCCTTCGACGTAAAGCTAACATAATAAGAAAATCCGACGAACAGAAACTCACCAAAACGAAAAACAGAAGTTATCGCTAATATTAATTAAAAAGCTCTTTAAATAGCGGAAATAGTGAAACAATGAAAAGTTTGGGAATCTAACAACGCAATCAGCTGGTACATCAAAAACAACACAATCGACTAAGCTTACAAAGCAACAGCTGTATAACAAAAGGTGTACGGGTTAAATCATTCAAACAGATACTATATTTATACAAGCCAAACTTTAAAAAATTATATTATTTTACAATTAGCACATTTATTACTAATTGAGATTTTATATAATTTATATATTTATATGTCATAATGTTTTGTTTGTCATTTTCGTCTAAAATCACGTAGGAAAAGATTGCAGCTTTTAGCTTGGGAGTCTTTTCGGATGTTGTGAAGGGGATGGACATTTGCGTCCTAAACTTTCCTATCATCGAATTATTTATTTTTCGTTGTCGTTTGTTTTTAATTTAGTTATCAACATCTCGGATCTGACATGCCATTAAGCAAGAACCATTCAAATATGTTCAAGAGGACAACATCGTCTTTACAGGGGTAGTGGTGTACTAGGAGGGTGGGACGGCAGGAACCCATGTTAACAGGTCCTTCCCGGGCTGAAATGCCAAAGGGGAAATTTTGAGGGGTGCGTAAAAAATAAAATAGAAAAAACGTCCATACCTTTCCTCAGTGTTTTGCTGTGTCCATTGTAGAGTCAGATTTCAGCAAGCTCTTGATCTTGCAAATTATGATTGGCGTAGTTGATGAAGACAGAGAAAAAAGAGTTCTTTGCAGAAAGTAAGAGATTGAAGTATTTTGTGAAAACTTCAGGAAACGACAAAATCGATGGTCCATTCCAAATTATGAGCTTTATACATAGATACCGCCTTGGGTATTCTGCCTCTAATATTGTGATCTTGCCGCCTATCTTCCTAGCCCGGGATGCGTATTTCCAAACCCTAACCAGCACCAGCCATGTCTGATTAATATTCATAAGCGCACGCTATGATTGATTGAGATCTTAAATATGTCAGAAGCACATGTAAATATGTTTATTTGTATCATAGGCTTCAAGTCCTACTGCCCCGACTTGGCGCACATCTTCGCGGCCCAATGGTTAAATGCCCGCTTCGCTCGACAACAGCGCATGTTCGGTTCCTGTCGAGGGACTCGCGTCAATAGTCCGTGTTTAACACCACCGTTTTAGTGTATTTTAATAACTTCATATCTGTGGTTATATCTTTGATTATGATTCAATAATTTTAAGGTTGGGGTTAGAGTTAGGGTTTGGGTTAGGATTAGGTTAGGTGTCTATTTTTCTAATAAATATTAAATTAAATGCATATTGCAAGGACAAGTATTAATTTTTAAAAAATATCTCCAAAACTATTGCTGAGCCATGACTTATTTCAAATGTCAATCAGTTTGGAAAAACACGCCCGGGCTATTAGAGTTGCCAGATGAGAGCGCTCTTTCAAAAAAGTAATGTTTAATTAACGTCCGTTGCATTAATGATGCCAGATGAGAGCGCTCTTTCTCCAAACTTAAGTTAATAAAAAACTCTTCTATCATCGATGAGCCAATCAAAGCTTACATATTTGTCGGCCCTCTCTATGGAAAGGGACCTTGTCGATGGACTGAATTTTGAAACTGTTACAAAGAAGCGGAAAAAATGGGGAGAGTTTATAAATTTTAGCCGATTTGATTGTAAAGATATTTGAGAGTTTTTCGAAACTTTAAAGGTCAGCGGATTATTAACGACCATTGAGGGGGAAGTGCAAACGCTTGCATAACTTGAGAAAACGACTTTTTGTGTCTAGTCTAAAATCAGTGGGGAGGTGTTGCAACCCCTACCCAAATTACGTCCCTGTTCAACATTGGAGATCAATTGCCTCCTTTCTCTTGCAACAATGAAAACTAGCATTTCAATATATTAAGAAAGTATCTATTTATCTAAAATCTATCACTTTACTTAATATTTTGGACACAACAATTTGACTGATATTTTAAGGATAACTTTTACATTAGAATTCTCCATTAATTCTGGCCCACATATACATACTCATTGCAAATTGAATATCATCGTCAGAGCACCTGAATTATTTAAGTCATATACTTATGGTCAATGGCGATCTTGGGAGGAATGCGGACCGCATCCAGGTGACGCCAAAATCTCAATCTTTTTATGATACATACTTTTTTTGTCAGCTCAGTTTCTTGAATATCATAAACAAGTTAGCCTCCACCGACAAGCTGAAAACCTTTTTTTGCTTCTCAGATTTATGGGCCACCGACAACCAACTTATGGTAAATGTCTTAAGGGGTGACACAATACGTTTCCCGCACCGGGTGGTACCTGTAGGAGACAGAACTTTGTCCCACAGTAGCGCTTGATACATCCCTACCTCAGAATTTTAAGAAACTTCTGGAATATTCGCATCGTTGGGCTTGTGGCTATTACCCTTTACCTGACGTTTTAAACGAACACTAGAGACGTTAAAAATAAAAAAAAGTAAACACCAACAACCCTATTGGCGCCGCTGCTTGTGATGTTCCGTCGACCTTCAAATAACTTTTTCTGTTATTTTTATGCTTGAATGTTCTGCATTTTTAGCTTTTTTAAATTTTATTCAGTAAGCTGAATATTTTACTCTTAAATTACGGGCTACCCTGCTATACCTATAAGCGGTAATGTCCCCTTTCCAATGAACATTTTGAACCTTCATGTTACTTTGTTTCACAATTTTTATCTTGACTTTTTATTAGTATATTTATATTTTGTCAAGTGAAATAAAGTATAATATACAATGATCAAGGATATAAAATGTTATGGAAATTTTAAAAATGAAACAAAATCTATAGTTTTTTAAAAAAAGTTATGACATAAATAAAATTTATCTTAAAATAAAATATAAAAATTAATTATTAAAAATATTAATGCAAAATAAAAAATAAAACAAAAAGTCTCGATTCTTTGCTCATAGCGCTGATCTTTCCGTTTTTCAGTAACTTATTACAAGTGCGTTTTACGCCTCGTGTTACGACTCCGGGCACAAATTTATGCGATTCGTATTGTAACTTTGCAAAGTGGCGTCTGTGATGAATTTATAGACAAGCATATATCTGATTATATTGAAGATATTGAATTTCTGAGCGCCATTCTAATTATAAAAAGGCATGCATGATGAAGCAATCTATTGCATTATGCCAACGAACCCTTGGCGTGTAACGTGCAATACTTTCCCTATGGTTGTCTGATATGCCCAGTCTTATTCATTAATCATATTGAATAGGCTCGCTGTTGCAATACATTTATTAAAGCACTTTTTAGGGTCTTACAAAGAAGCTTTTTGATTTGGCTCTTAAGTTCCTGTTAATTGATTAATACTCATGCTGGCGTCTTATACGGTTTTACCAGCGAAGAATTTGTTGAATAACAAATCAGACAAATTTTCGTGCTTTCTGGATTTGGACATCCATGGTTGAGTCATAAGGACTTTATTTGGTCTTGGTGTCACTTGACCAAGCAGTTAAGTGCAATGGTAGTGAAAGATTCTAATAAACTCAGGAAATTTAAAGGTTCACATGGACATTTATCACTGACCATGGCCTTAGCACAATCATATGAATAACATTCTTTAACAAAGTCATCTAGCACATGAATTATTCTGTTGAGATCAATTAAATATAATGTGATATCCATCAATAAAAATTGATCTGTTTTGTTGATGTTGAGTTGTAACTTGCAACATGAATTATGTTCTGAAAATGCAGTAGATGTTTGGATTCCACTGAGTTCTATGCAGTTTTCAATGAACATCATCCTTCTAACTGCTATAAAGTGGATGAAATTGAAAAAGTCCCCATAGTCCATGCCACTGTCAGCTCTTAAAATTTTCTGAACATTAAATTTAAAAAAGATATTAGAGAACACAGCTACTGGTGATTAAGTGCCAAAGTGTGGGTTGTAGGGATCAAACCTGACATTGTTCTGCAAACTCCTCCACATGCTTCCATTCAATAATTTCTTTTTCTGCAGATGCCAATTGGTCTTTCAAATGTTTCCAGCACAAATCAATATTGAAGGCATTTATCCAGTTGTGGTTAATAGAAATGGTCTCCTCCTGCAAGTACAAAGTCCACAAAATACTTGGCACTAACCTATGCAAAGTAATTAATTTAACCAGATTGTGCACTTCATGAAACCATCCACTCGGAATAAATATTATCTCTCCTCTTTCTTGTGTGACTTCTAGAACTTGCGGACACTTGCAATTTTGAGGATTAGAATTGGAACCTAAAAAATAATGCAATAGTCATAGTTATGGTTATGAATATTCATTAGATGTAGGCTGGAGTGTAAGAGCCCGACCGATTAGCCCTGGAGAATTTGATTTTCATGCTTCGAGGGCAAAGCAATTTGCTTAATATGTGCAGTAAAATAATGAAATGAAATGATTGTTTATGTAATATTAAAAATCAGAATTACATCAGATTGGCATGCAGGATGGCTCAGAGGGCAGCGTGCCTGTGAAAGCAACAGTCATTACGTGTCGTGTTTGCGACCCAGCCTGCGCCATCACAAAGTGCCCCTTGCAGTGCTACACAAATGGTTGAGCATGCTTGGTGCTTATGCTTATGGCACTACACAAATAAACATATTATTACTAAACATTAATTTGAATTATAACATAATGATTTATAATTTTACATGCAGGGTTGATAATCCACTTTTTCCTTCCATATATGTTAGCAGACCAACTGTAGGACCTAAATACATCAGCATGTTTGGGGGTCCTGAGAAATGATTGCTCTGAGTTATTTTGTTCTTCTGCGGACAGATGCAACTAATCCTACCATGACTCTTTTGGTCCGATATAAACAAATCTGTAGTCATCATCTTGATCATCCCAAAATTCATTCAGCCAATCAGATTGGAAATAAATTGGATTATCATAAAATTTGTAGTGGGGATGCTCTCTGAATAGAATGTCACACTTAAAAGTGTTTTGTGTACTTTTGTGACTAACAATAAGAAAGTACCTGTAGCAATGCCAATCCTTCAAATAAAGACATTTTTGTTGCTCATTAGATGAAGCCAAGTATGTCATAAAATCTACAAAAAGCATTTGCAGACAGGCAACAGATCCATAGCCAGATGAGTCTGTGCACTCAACCACGGGAACTTTTGACAATCCTGTTAAAATACATGTCCAATTGTGAGGTATTTAAAGCACAATTTAATGATTTCTGTATTACTGTTATGTGTGAGGACTGAAAGATGCAATATGACTAATGCCTCAACTAAGCAGGCAAAAACAATTGCATATAAATCCTATCACAAAGTGACATTCCTCAGAAACTGATGCTGCATATTGACACTCAATATACCTCCACTCTAAACAAAAGTTCTACATAACTAATATGGTCATTATGATATAATAAAGGAGTTCTGGAGCTAAAAAGCTACATAGTCTATAGGAAAACAGAAAATAGTTGTGATGAATCCAAATACTTATGTAATCAAAGTGACATGTTGACCTACCAAATTTGTCATTCAAGATGCTTCTATTGATTCTGTTGGTGCCGTTTTCCACCCAATCCTTGATTGATGGCCAATCTTTTGTTGCCCATGGTTCTATGATGCAGGGCACATTTGGAATGACATATTTCATAAAAAATTCATCACGTGATATAGGCCATGCAATCCTTTCTATTTCTTTGATGCAACACTTGCGCAGATTATTGCAATCTTTTCCTCGTATAAATTCTTGTAAAACTCCTTCCATGTATCCAAGGTGATGTCAACGGCAATAATCAACTACTGATGTCAAAGAATTCTTTTTACAAATATCACAATTTAGCTTTGCTTATATACAATTACTTGCATGCGACTATCATTGCCCTTGCCCAAAATTACTGACTTCGAATAATTCGATTAATAGATCAAATGAAATAAAAGCATGAAGATTGTTAAAAATATTAATCATGTCACATACGCTTGATATTAACATATTGCATTAAGCAGTTTATATTGTATTAATATTTCTAATATTTAGCATTCCCAAAATTTAGGTAAGAAGCATATTTGCAAATTCCATATCTGGATTCTTCCACGAATTACCTTTGTGAAAATATCTAGCATATATTTATAAACCAATTAGAAGGCACTCAAATATGTTCTCAAAAGTTCCGGCAAAATAAAAACATGTAAATAAGTGTAAATAGTAAATAATCATTAAAAGCATATGTGTAAAAACACTTGTTAAATGCTGATGTATTAAATAATTTATTTATTTATTTTATTTTTGTATAATGTGTGTAACTAAAAATTATTTGATAACTTTAACAAATTCAGGTTTATCCACAACCTACTTATCTTATAGGATATATTCAAACTATTGCTCTCTTCATCGGTGCGGGAAACTTAAGTCTTCACCCCTTAAGACTTTTACCATAAGCCATAAGTTAGTTGCGGGAACGTCATTTCAACTTTTTTTTTTTAAAGGGATGGCAAACCCTCGCAAAACTTGAGGAGATGACCATTATTGCATCTAGTCCAATATAAGGGAACCCATTGTCCCCCACCCCAATTGACGTCCCTGGTTAATTGATGGTGGATCACAAATCTGACAAGTAAAAATAAGTTTTTCAAGTTACCCGTTTATGTTATTCAAGAAGCTGAGCTGACATAAAAGGTATACATCATAAAAAATAACGATTAAGATTTTGATCACCCCCAAAGATGGTGTCACCAATTGAAGCCACTGTTTAGGGTTAAGCAGGAAAACAGAGATTTATATAGAAATTTGTCACTGGGAATGTCAATTTCGTGCACCCCCAGTCGCAGTGCAAAATAATCAAAGGATCCAAAGATGTCCAAAGCATCCCTAAGATATTTTATGTTGAGCTATTAGGCAGGTACTTTTAACAGGTGTGATGATGTGAAACAATGAAACTAAAAATTCTTTTATCGGACTACTGCTTAGCACGTGGTTGTCATAACCTTCGCTAGGATTAACTTTTTTATTGCGGCCTAGTCAAGGCACCCTGTTCGATATCGACCAGGTAACAGGTAACATATATGAGGAAGGACATCCTTATTGCAAAGTGATAAACAAAGTGATTGTGTGACTTTTAGCCTGCTAAGTTACATCAACTCTATATAAACAAGGACTTTGGCCGAACTGCCGTTGCGTTGTTGGTAAATTATCCGCAAATTATTCCCAACTTAACGCGATGAGCCTAACGGAATATGAGGTAGATATCTATATAATTATTAAGCTAGTTTGTAATGTTTGCAATGCATTACCAACTTGTTATATATAAATAAATTATGATTTTTTGCAGAGTGATCCGAGGAAATTGATTCCTTTATTGTGCCACCAATTTTATCACTTGGGATGGGTTACAGGAACAGGAGGAGGCATAAGCATTAAGCATGAGTTAGAAATATTCAACTTTGAAATAAAATTACTAATTAAATATCTGCTGGTTGTATGCTTATGATTTTATGATCTACATGCAAAGCTTATGAAACCCAGTAATTTGAATCTCATTTTCACACTTATTAGCAACAATATTTTAAAACGAGTTTATTTGCAGGAATAAAATTTACATTGCTCCCTCAGGTGTTCAAAAGGAATTAATTCAAGTATGACAATGGATTGATTTTGTTAACAGGGTTTGAAAGTTTTAAAAGTTTTAATTCCATTGATTTCAGTCAGAAGATTTGTTTGTGCAAGATATTGAAGGGCAAGATCTTGAACAACCTAAAAATTCTCTTTTGAAAAAAAGCCAGTGCACTCCTCTTTTTATGAATGCCTACACAATGCGAGGTTGGCTGGCTACTTTGACTAAAATAACAATTCTTAGTTTCATTTGGCACTTGGTCAACACTAGCTTGTTATCTTGTAGTTAATTGTTGTCCATTGTTGATTTTTAATTGTTTAAGGTGCTGGAGCTGTAATTCACTCCCATTCAAAGGCAGCAGTTATGTGTACCATGTTGAACCCAGGCAAGGAGTTCAAGGTCACCCATCTTGAGATGATAAAGGGAATAAAGAATGATTCCACTGGTAACTTTTCTATGCCTCATCATGTTAACTAATTGGCCATAAAATTTTAAAACTGGATCTTTATTGTTTTAAGGAAAGAACTTTCGATATGATGATGTGCTTGTGGTGCCAATAATAGAAAATACACCATTTGAACATGAACTTAAGGTTTTTCCACTTACTCTACAAATGTGTGTTCCTTTTTACAATTTATATTTTTTTTTCAAAGGATGAAATGGCTCGAGCAATGAAAGACTATCCCGATTCTTGTGCAGTTCTTGTGAGAAGACATGGAGTCTATGTATGGGGAAAGACATGGCAGGAAGCCAAAACAATGTTAGTTGATATGCATGTTTCTCAAAGTCAAAGAAAGTGATGTTTTCCTATTTTACTTAATTGATAAATAATATTTGAGCAAGCTATGTTTGCACTGATCTAAGTTGATAAAATAACATCTGAATGAGACAAATGATGCTAGCATATGTTTCAATTTCTTATGACAACTAGGTGGTCCAACTACATTTTTCCTAAAAATTAACTTATTGGTTACTTTTGTTAAAAACTTTAATTTCAATTCTCAATCATATTAAACCATGAATTAGTTGATAATGGTGACAATTACCAAGTTTTGTCGTAGTTTTAAAATTGATTTCCTTTCCCCACACAGGTCCGAATGTTTTGATTATCTGTTTGAGCTATCAAACCAAATGAAACAATGTGGCCTTGATACTCTCTCAAAACCACAACCTTTTGAAGGGGCCTACGTCTCCAATCACAACTGATTAATTCTTCAATAATATGTCATTATAATCCAACGAATCATTTCGGCACCTCATATCCTGTTATGTTTAAATAAAGAAATGATATTATTATGGAGTGATTGTTCAAAACCATCTATTGTTCGATGTCATTTAATTCTAGGCACAATCAGTGTGAGATTTTTTTTGGTATATTAACAACCATATGTTTGGCCAATATCTTAAGAGCTAAAAATAAAAAGCTGATTTCCTTGCCAACCCAAATTTAGAGGCCTGCAGACCTCCGATGCAGCCTGAAGGATCCTTATTCCTGATATTGTCTTTAATCTGAAGTTATTTCTCATAAATCTGTCACACCTTTATGTTTCATTTTCTTAGTCAATCTTATCGTTCAATTTTCTGCTTCTCATTTTGTAGCTGCAGCTACCTTTCTCCTCATCTAAAATGTACGAATGAAAGTGATACCTCTCCCTTGGTGCTTCCAGTGACTGTTGACAGATTTAACAATTTCGAAAGTAGTCATACCTCCAGCACTCTAGTGTGATCCCTTATCAATCTTTCTTGCAGTTTTCACCTTTCTTATTTTTAAAACCATGCACTTGATTATGGAAAAGCCTCTTTGACGCATGACCATTCTAGAAAAATATTTTCAAAGAATTTGTCGTAAAATACTATGCTCCTTAAGAAATAAATAAGTTATTATAGATATAAAAAATTAGTCTGCTGGAGTTACTATTGCCACATGAGCAAACCGCTCTTGCTGCAACGGCAAGCTGTAACAAAGTTTAAAAAGTTTTGTGAGCCGAGCTTTATTTATTTATTTATTTGATTATAGTCCGTTGCATAACTGAGATGATTTGGACTTTGTGAGTCGAGCTCATCGGTTTCCCATTTATATGTAGACTTCGATCCTCCTACCATCATTAACCAAAACCAGTTGATCTAGGCTAACCAAAACCAGAGCTCTAGGTTCCAGGCCTAGTAACTTGGCGAAACATTGCATCGCGACTATCGTCATCATTACCATCGTTCTCGCAGCTGTTCTTTGCCCAAACTTAATTGCTAGCTGGGATCTTAAACGAGTCCAATGTATTGGATCTCTCATGTGGCGCGATCCGAAACTGACGAATCCATTTCAGAGAGGATAATAAGATTAAGGATATAAAAACAGAATTAATTAAAAATGTAATGGAATTATATATAAGTATCAGTGATTTTGGTGACGCAAATAATCAAGTGGAATATTAATATTAATTTTTTTTAGTATTTAATAAAATTATAAAAAATATAAAAACAAAATTCTATATTTCTAATTTATTGTCTGCTCAATACCCTTTATACAAGTTTCATATTTGTCGATTTAATAAAAATTAATTATTAAATATGTACATAATAAAAATTGTTGCGTTAACTCATTTGCATCAGAGTTCTTAGATTCAATCAAATGAAATATTTAAAAAAAGCAATTACGAAACCTACATGCAGCCCATGTGTGTTTACATTAAGGTTTTCTAAAGTGTTGAGGCGTAGAATGTTTTTTGTTGATTATGCTTTTTAAGTATAAATTCTAAAGAGTTTTTAAACTGTTGATATTAATAATCTGCAATACGTTTGGGCCGTTCTAATGGTTTAGGAATTGGTTGTTTAGGTTAATTGACGAAAAGTGAAATTTATTTACCAATCAATTTCGCGAACCAAAATGTTTACCATGAAGAAGTATCAAGAGACAATATCATTAATGTTTTATAAACATGGCTTGGCGTGTTCCACCTATCCCCTTGCATATATATTTGGAGTTATTGTGGCATTCTTGGTGTTGTGGTTGGTACTTTTTGTTTCTAAAATAAATTTCTTGCTTTATTAAAATTCCAGATACGGAAAATCATATTTTTAGTGGTTATGTTTGCTTAATTTATTATTGGCTGAGTTCCTGTAGTTTGTATCACCAATGTTACTTTAGCAAGATACAACGTTGATGCTTTTTAGCTATCCTCTGAGGAACATGCCTTTCCATGGAAATGCTCCTCTTAAATTTTCCACTCCTATCACTGGATACGAAGTTCCATCAGTGCAAGTTGATCTTGAAAACCCTGAGCTTCTTGACCCATTGGTTCCCAGTTGGGTGAGTCAATGAAACTTTATATAGCCTATGTCTTGCTTGACTCTCAACACTGAATTCTGGTGATGCCGTTGTTGCCAATGAGAGCGTCTGAAACATTTTGTTTCCTTGCAAATTGATTTCGATGTTGCTCATATTTTACAGTACTTTGACAAGCCAATTTCCTACGTACAACAAGTGGTTGTGAAGGCAGCTCCACATCCATCACTTTCGGTCCAGGAAGGTTTCAAATCTTCGCTGGAACCTATGTTTGATCTCCTCGAACATGTTGATGCCTTTCGCTTCCAGGACGAGTGAGTCATTTAATTCCCTGTGAATCTTTTACTTTTAGCAACTCGTTACTTATTAATGAATTAATTATTACTTGTGAACTTGTTAGTGATGCAGGCTACTTATTAATAATTTAGCATGAAATAACAGCTCTTTTTTTTTATATCCATTAAGACATTACAGATGCTTATTATTGTCGTTAAGGATGATAATGAGACTCAAACTTTTGCGAATTGATTTATTAATTGGTTGATTTATATTTTTTCAAAGTTCTTTCTTTTTAATTTCAATTCTATCTTTCTACCATTATTGTTTAAAAAATTAATATCAAACACCAATTACATTCACTTGATTTACAACCCTCTGGACTTGCTAACACACTCCTCCCACATGAATGCCAAAGTAAAAGTAATTACAGCTCCTTCAATATGTTTACTGCATGTGCAATATTGACCAATAGACGGTGATGATGATGATGATAATATATGTTGTTACATTATGAAGATGGAAAGGTGGATCTAAGTGAGGATGAATTGCAAGGGTTCTTAAAAATAATTATTATGATGTGACATTTAAGAATATTATAGCATGTTATAGTCATTTGTTACTTGTGTGCTGGATAAATTTGATAGTTATATTATAAATAAGAAAAACTAAACAGTTAAAAGAAGTTAAAATGTTTAACAAGAACACGAAGAGCTTTTAAAACAGTAGATGAGTGACTGCGCAAGTAAAAGTTTTGAGGATCAAATATTGATGTAAATATTTATTCAAATCTTTTTTAATCTCTTCCTTAATGACTGCTGAAACAAGACCATAGACAATGCCTTTCAATTAAAAATTGTTGAGAAACGAACAGGAAATAAGAAATAAAGGAAATATGAATTTTAGGTCCAAAGTTGTTCAAGCGTGAAGCAGAACAAGACAATGCATTGGTATTTAAATAGCTGATGTCAGACTTAATATGGAACAACTGATTAGATGTTCAAGGACCCAACACCTACTTTTATTTTGCCACCATTTACTTTTTCATCTGCAAGTATTTATTAAAATAAGTTTTAACACAAAGTTAAGTAAATGCGCATTAATGGATAAATTTAACTATTTTCACAACTGATCTATAAATAATCAAATGTGGCTGCGGATTGTTTATTATCCTCGATTTGTAGACATTTTTGTCTCTGTTCAATTTTATCTCTTTCTCTCTTCCATCGGCAGGTTCAAATTGGTTGTTTATATCAAATATGTCCGTGGCAACGAATATATTAGAAATTATTTTAAACGACTTTGATGAATTTGATTTAGTTATTTACCTATACATTATAAACTAAATAACTAAATATTATGTTATTAATTAATGTGTAAATTATGCATTTTAAATAGAAATATAAATATTATGAAAATTATTAAATACTACGGAACTTGTTATATACTATGTAAATTATTAATTATTGTTTAAATTATGTATTTTAAATAGAAATGCAACCGTCTCCATGACCGACTTGTGTTTGAGGGTGGCAGAAGCAACTCCAGTGAATGGTTTGGAAACTCTGCTTCCCCAATACAACTGCTTGTTTCTCTCCCCAGCCAGATTCTGGCACCAAGACAAGTCAGAGTGAGGATTTTGTTCGATGTTTTGTTTTGGTCTTGATCACGTTCCTCGTGTCTGACGTAGAGATAAGTGATGTGCCTCCGAAATGGACACAATTATTATTTCAATTGCATGCAATCATTATCTTCATCGTGCTGGAGTTATTTTCAAGGTTCCTTCAAGATGATGATCTTGTATCTACAATATTCGGGTCGAATACAGAACATTTTTCAGCTGTTCGAGGTGAGAACTTTCATGATGACCAATCATTATATTCATGCACATAATTAGCATTAAGTTGTTAATATTAAATAAGTCATTAATGTCTTTTCATCGATAGAGCTGTTGTTCGGAGTGCCGGGTGTATCGAAGAAAAACTTCTTAAAGATCAACAGAAAACCACTATTTTTTGCCTTCACATTTGCTCTGAAAACTTACAACCCGAGGTCGATTGATCCACTTCAATCACTTTGATCAACTATGCAATCTTATTTTTTCTGTTATTAATTGATGCAATTAACTATACAATCTTATTATTTCTAATTTTATAATTATAATTTTTATTAATCCGGTTATTTTTGTTCCTCCTCAGGTTCATCAAAGCACTCCAAGAACACCTGGCCAATTTGTACCCCACCAAAAATGCACCCGAGTCTGGAAAAGATAGCGATGATTCCTCATCATCATCGTTGTCTTCATCATCACTCCAACAAAGAGTGGATCACTTGGTTCACATCCACTACGAGAACAAGAACAACTTGTTTGTTGAGTACACCCCTCTCATCTTCTTGTACCTGGTCATCTGCCTATACCTTTACTTCTCCATTCGTGAGTGCATCGTCTTTGGTGTCAACGGCTTTTCTAATGCCACTTCATATCACTTGATAATTAATTAAATAATTGCTGTGATGATACATTGATGTAGTTCTAATACCATTTAGTAGCACTTAATAATTAATTAGCAAGTTGTTGCAATGAAATGTCTTTCAATACAAGTTATTGAACTTGATTGCAGGCAAAATTGAAATGGTGAAGTCGAAGTGGGGACTGGCATTGAGTGCAATGATGACGTTGATCGCGTCGGTCGTGATGTCCTTGTCTCTCTGCGTCTTCGTCGGCCTCACTCTCAACCTGAATGGCAGGTTCGAGTCGTTTAGGTGGACATGTTTTTCTTATTAGTTCACCAGGAACACTGCAATTGGTGAATTGTTTAATAAATGAATAAATTTATTAGCGTATTATTCATTTAATTCAGTGAAATATTTCCATACCTGGTGATAGTCATTGGCCTGGAGAATATCGTGGTGATCACAAAATCTGTTGTGAGCACACCAGTTCACTTGGATGTCAAACTGAGGATTGCTTTGGGTGAACATTTGTTGGGACATTTAGTTCAAATTCATTTGAATTTACTGATATCAATTCGATATTTAATCTTACATTCAATTCATAGTTAATGTTATCCAATTGAAATCGTGGTTCTGTGTGAAATTGAATTATTGAAATTCGAACGAATCATTGAAATTCGAACGAATTATTGAAATTCGAACGAATTATGCAAAGGTCTGCAGAAGGAGGGGTGGTCCATGTTTAAGAATCTTCTTGTTGGACTCCTCATTTGTTCAATTGGATTCCTGACTTTTGTTCCTGCTATACAGGTGGTTGTTATACTATCATAGGATGTTATTATACTGCCACAATTACATTGTTACTTTAACCATCACTTGCTATTAATTAATGAAATCTTATATCTTATTGTTAGACTAACAATGTCAGTAATTGAAATGGAATGGTTTGTTAGTTGGTAAATGGTTAGATTCATAAGTTGCAAACATTGAGTTTTGTTAAGTTTTATGTTTAATGATTTAATTAATTAATATAATTAATTTAATTAGTAAGACTATAAACAGTGCATATGAATTTCATGAATTTTATTTTTTTTTTAAGGAATTCTGCCTCTTTGCAATCCTTGGTTTGGGATCTGACTTTTTCCTGCAGATGTTTTTCTTTACAACAGTTCTTTCCATCGATATCAGGAGGATGGAGGTGATGATTAGACATTACGTTCATTACATGATAAGTTATAGAATACAATATTGTAGAAATACTTTATTGTTTTATTTTTGGTATGTTGCATTGTATTGTATTACAACAGTGCTATTATAGTATTATTATTATTATATAGTATTTGCATTGTTATTTAGTGTGTTGTATATGATAATATCTTTGTACCATCTGGCAATCTCATCCGGTGAGTTTAAAAACTGTTAATTAAAATTAAACTATATCGTTAAAAGCTAACAGACCTCCAAAGTTCAAGAACAGCCAGGCATGATTCTATGAAAAAAGATGGTAAAATTAAAAAATGTTCAATTTGGAACACTTCTATGCTGTAGTTGAACTCATGTGATCTTGTTTAGCATTTATTTTTGTTTATTTATTTATATTTCTCCATCATCAGCTCCTACATCTCGTACCATGAGTTTTTTCAATCCAGCAACACAATCCTCCCCATCATCATCATCATCATCTTTCTATGATGGTCGTGATGATGATTTCAGCGTGGAGGATGAAGAGAAGATCCCTAAAAGAGTTCGACTGATGAACGTGTGGGCTCGTTACCGATTCCTGCAGAGGGCCATCATGGTTTGTACCACTTTTGATTCACTGTGTGCATTTTGTTTCATTGTGACATTGTCATTAATCGCTAATGATGCTAAATGTTTGCCATTTATGTGGTTTGTTGATGGGAACATTTATCTTAATTATATTACTTCGCGAGCTATTTTTTTAGTATTTACAGTATTTAAATCTTTGTTTTAATCCAACTAAATCATAAAAAAACTAAAACATAAAAAATTTATAATGACATTTAATTTAACTTAACTTAAAATTATCTTCGTTGAAGGTCTTTGTGCTGCTCTGGGTGGCCCTTGTTGTTTGCAAGACGACCATCTTCGATGAGGAAGTTGTCTCCAACCTGACGGACCTCGAATCCAACTCGACCTCCGAACTTGCAAAGTTTTTCCGAACTTTCAACAACACTTTGTTGTTGGGCGACAACAAATTTTTTATCGATTTAATTTCGAGACCCTCGTCCACGTCCGCACCCGACGACCTCGAACTGTGGAAGCAGCTTCCCTTCAACCACTGGAAGAACATCTTTGATTTCTACAACATCAGCCTTGTTGGCAGGTAAGCGATTTATTCACATCCGAGGTGTTTCAGATGTTTTGTACGTTTTGAATGTTCTTTGCCATAGTTTGACAAATTTAAATTCATGATGGAAAATTGCAAATTGAATTTTCTAAATTACCTTAATTGCAAAATCTTAGGTACCTGACCATCTTGCCTAGCATCTACCTGTCCCTAGGACACCTGGACGACCAGGACATTCCATCTAGTGAGTTTGCTTACCTCCAGCAGAAATTCTGGAAGAAACTTCAAAATTACTCATCAGTTTCCACGTGGCATAACCAGACTTCAATGTCCTTTGTCAATAAATTGGTCAGTTAGTAATTATAATTTAAAACCACCAGCATTAACATAAATTATTATTGTAATTCACAACATCGACGAACGTCAGGTCCGATACCCCAGAAGCAGGGCAGAATTCGTGCTGACAATCCTCCTGGGCATCTTCAGTTTTGTCCTCTTGTCCTGCTGCCTCTTCATCCTGTACAAGTGCTTGTGCTCGCGGAAGTATGCCAAGTGGAGGTCGTCCTGGGGTCGTAGGTCGCATCGTCAAGGCAACCGGCATCGCCAGGGTACGTATTACAAGCAGATCAGAGAGTCCACACCGCTTGTTCTCGCTGGACACAGTCAGGTGAGAAGTTCTTGCAAGTCCTTGGAACAATCGAGATGATTGTTGATGCACGAATCTGTGTGTGTGTGTGTGTGTGTGTGTGTGTGTGTGTGCTGGTAGTTACCTTAAATTATGTTGTAACTGATGCTTGATTTGGATTAGATGTTATTTCTGAAGACATTATTTAATGATAATGTACAACTCAATTTTGTATGAATTGATTGGAAAGTAAAATAAATGAAATATTTGTCTTACAATAACTCCAGGAGGTTGAATGTGTGTGCATGGAAGGAAGGTTGTTGGCAAGCTCCTGTCTTGGTGGAGAGGTCAGAATCTGGGACTCAGAGACTGGTGAATGCATCAGTGTCATTGACAGGCAGAGGTATATTTATTTAATATTTAAAAATATAAATATTATAAATATAAATGAATAAATATGTAACCATGAAGAACCCACGATCATAACCATGATTGACCCATGTGCTCGAGTCTACAGAGCAGAGAAAAAGCAACTGCAGATATTTTGCATAAATTATTTTTTTATTTATAAGCATCTATTTACTTAGTGTTTTTGTCTTTTCTTCAACAAACCAAGATATCCTAACCATAGAATTGAAATGCTAATATTTAATTTGCATGGTAATCACGAAGGAAGTGATGTTGAACGAGCTCGATTCTTGTGCTTTCAGGCGAGTCAAGTTCCGACCCGAAATGGCAGTAAGAGTGAGAACCTCCTCGTCATCATCATCTCATCAGGCGCACGGAAGAAAACTTTCCAATCGTTCTTCGAACTCGTCGATCGACTGCCTGGACGTCGAATTCTTTTCCGAGAAGAAACCGACAAGGAAATCCAATACGAGACTCGACTCGACGCTTGCTTCGATCATTCCAGATCTCACGGAGACCATCGACACGGACTTCAGGAACAGAGCAAGGTTTTTAGATTATTTTTCGTTATTTTTTTATTAATTTGTCTTCAACAATTAATTGAGATTATTTGGAAGATCTGCAAATCAGCACATTCAATCTTTTAATTGGAACACTGAAATAATGTTGGTTATAATCTAAAGCTTTGATAACTTCATTTTACAAAAGTCTTATTTTATATATTATCATCAAAATCGAGTGTTGAGAGAATGAATGGTCAATTATTGGTAACGACAATAATGCAAATACTCATTAGTGACTTCAATAATTATAATAATTCTTAAAATGATACCTCTCTGTATGTCAGTTCTCTTGTTTTTAGGTGGTTGTTTCCATATTAATATGCCTAATTGGTTAATCGGTTAATTGATTAATTGGTTAAGGTCAAAGGAGGTCGACATAGGAGGCACAAGTTCAAACAACATAAGCTCATCTCCAACAACAGGATTCGACTTCACTCAATTTCAGACCTACTTCGACGAACAAAAAAGGCTGAACGAGGAGAAAGAACGACTGAGAGAGTTAAGAAGGAAGAGAGAGGAAGAAGAAATGAAGAGAAGGGAGATTATGGCAGGTGGGTGTGGTCTGCATAAGGATTTTAATATTCATGATCCTTCATTAATATTCATTAAGATCTTCTATTAACTTCAGAGGAAAATCAATCTGCAGAAGAAGACGATGAGTTTGTGGCAGGTTCTGCCATCTGGTGCTTGGCATTCAGAAATAACTTGGCGGTTCTGGGATGTGGCTCAGGGGATATTGAAGTAGGCATCGTTAACTCTTTCTGACAGTAATTCTTTTGTGGCGTTACGACTAAATGTTTTTGGGATTTTCAAGACATTTACTTATTGTTTTAATTGTTAAGATTGTTACTTGTTTATTATACATTATTTATTATACATTATTTGATAGCATCAATTAGGTTAACGGGAAAATGATTGTTTCCAGTTTTGGGACGTTCAATCGAGGACTTTGGTCAGTTGCTGCCAACAAAACAAATCAGGAGTCACTGCAATCTGCCTTGTTGGGAACAGGTGATTAGTTGGCATAAATATCATAAAGACATAAAGAATTTAATTTAATATTAATTAAATGTAAATATTCTTAAAACAGTTTCATACCACGAACATTATTACATAATTATACAAATTCATTTCAAGGATTGTCGCATCGAGAGTCGATGGCACGTTGGATTTCTTCATGCTGCAACAAAACACTCAACAAAATACTCAACAATGTTGGAATCAAGACAGCTCACAACATGGTCACTAATTAATATAATACAATAGTTTATGTTTTGAAATTTGAATATTGTAATGTCAAATTGGAAAATAATTTTCAGTTCTGCTGATACTGTTAATCATTACCTTTAATGTAATTTGAAAATGATTGCATCTATTAATGTAAGTTGATGTATGTTTATGATTTAATTTATAATTTGTTAGGCTTGGAACAAAGGTTGCAATGCATACACCTGTGGTCAACCAGAGCCCACCAAATGACCATCAACTGCTTGGAGACTGATGGGGTCAGGATTCTCACTGCTAGTCAGGATCACATGATCAAGGTCTGTGCTGTTGGGTCTTCCTTATTAACCTCATTAATTTATGAGTTACTAAATTGATTAACATAGCTAAGATATCAACTAACAGCTTAAATCTTCTCAGTTCTTTGTAAACAACATTTGACATTGCAATGTTTGCCTCACACAGTTATTCTTTTCATAGACAGGTTGAACACTCCATATGACAATTGCTTAATTGATGATGATGTTAATAATAAAAATAATAATAACAACATAATAATAATAATAATAATAATAATAATAATTTTTTTCATCGTTAATAATTGTGTTGATGCAAAGCATAACCAAATAGAAATTAAAGACTGACTGTAGTGCATCAAAGGACGATCAAATATTTTGGTGAATGTTTAGAACCTTTTCCAGGTTCACCGAATTGAAGATCACGCTTGCCTCTACACTCTCATTGGTCACACTGGCTGTGTAACCACTCTCCATGTGGATAAGGTATCTTTAACTATTACCATGTTGTTAAGCCATCTTTAACTGTTTCCATGTTGTTAAGCCATCTTTAACTGTTTCCATGTTGTTAAGCCATCTTTAACTGTTTCCATGTTGTTAAGCCATCTTTAACTGTTTCCATGTTGTTAAGCCATCTTTAACTGTTTCCATGTTGTTAAGCCATCTTTAACTGTTTCCATGTTGTTAAGCCATCTTTAACTGTTTCCATGTTGTTAAGCCATCTTTAACTGTTTCCATGTTGTTAAGCCATCTTTAACTGTTTCCATGTTGTTAAGCCATCTTTAACTGTTTCCATGTTGTTAAGCCATCTTTAACTGTTTCCATGTTGTTAAGCCATCTTTAACTGTTTCCATGTTGTTAAGCCATCTTTAACTGTTTCCATGTTGTTAAGCCATCCTTAACTGTTTCCATGTTGTTAAGCCATCTTTAACTGTTTCCATGTTGTTAAGCCATCTTTAACTGTTTCCATGTTGTTAAGCCATCTTTAACTGTTTCCATGTTGTTAAGCCATCTTTAACTGTTTCCATGTGGATAAGGTATCTTTAACTATTACCATGTTGTTAAGCCATCTTTAACTGTTTCCATGTTGTTAAGCCATCTTTAACTGTTTCCATGTTGTTAAGCCATCTTTAACTGTTTCCATGTTGTTAAGCCATCTTTAACTGTTTCCACGTGGATAAGGTATCTTTAACTATTGCCATGTTGTTAATGTTGCCATCTTTAACTGTTTCCATGTTGTTAATGTTGCCATCTTTAACTGTTTCCATGTTGTTAATGTTGTTGATCTATTTTTAACTCTTTTCAACTGTTCGACGAGTCAAAGGTTCTCCATTTGGAAAAAAGAAATCATTTGTATCTGCTATATGTTTATTTATTCATTATATGTATTATTACTAGTGGTAGTATCATGCTAAATGTGCCCATAAATCATTTGTATTTGCTATATGTTTATTTATTTATTATATTTATTATTACTAGTGGTAGTATCGTGCTAAATGTGCCCATTAATATTGAATTCTCTAGGTGCCTAACCGTATACCAATTTGTGCATTAGAAATAAAAGTTTGAAATTTTAATGAATATTAATGGAGTAGGTTTTAAATTGAATGTACCCGATGATCTTCAGGTGGGTGGCCTTGTGGTGAGCGGTTCGTCCGACTGCTCCCTGAGGCTGTGGGAGGTTCGCACGGGTTCCTGCCTCCACAAATTGGTGGGCCACCAAAGCACCATCACGTGCATCGCCTACGACAACGACATCAAGCGACTCGTCAGCGTTGCCATGGACGACCGACTTTGCATTTGGGATGCCTCCAGGGGACACCTGCTTCACTGCGTTCAAATGGTCTGTTGATTTGAATTGAGCTTCATGAATAATAATTGAGGTGATTAATATTAATGGATTCTTGTTACTCCAGGAAGCCGGTTGTTGCAATGCTGTGTCCGTTTTAAACCATCAGCTCATCTTAACCGGAGGCCTCGTTAGTGTCATTACGATTTACTTGTATTTCCCGACATCATTACGATTCTTTCTCTTGTAATTATTATTAAGAAAAAATTATTAAATTAATTATTAATTATTATTATTATTCTTTATGGCAAAGCGAATTCATGCAGTCACTGTGCAGTAGACGAATCCTAATTAATTATTATTACGCAATACATTGATACTAATCAATTATCAACACACAATACATGGATACTAATTAAATGATTAACACTGTTAAACCACTGTTGCAGGGATGTATTTATTTGTGGGACGTGGAAACATGCACAGTCGTTCGCTCGTTGAACCTCGGCGACGGCAACTCGTCGGACTTCGTACGGCAACTCCTCGTTTCCAGCGGCGGCCTCGTCGTTGCCGACTACGGGACTCAACTGAGGGTCGTCAAGTTCAACTCCGTGCTCGAGAAACACGACTGAGGAATGAAGGGTGCCTCTCTGTTTCTCTTGCTTGTTTTCAATCCTTCCAAAGTACTTTGTGATATTTCAACGAGTCTTTTTGTCCAATCAAATGCGTCGGATGCACGGGTCTATTTTTAAAGTTCGAATTATTGAAACTCGAATGAATGCTTCGAATGATCTGATCGTATTAACGAACTTGTTTGCGATTGTCTCGATATTTCCGTCGAGCAATAGTTGTACTCGTGTTTG
>JAJTWR010000311.1:645000-802500 GCA_021613335.1 Whitmania pigra
AAATGTTAAACCTCTTTCTGATCGAAAGGTGTCGGGTTCGCAACCTGGCCTGGATTAATTTCTTCGGCTCTAATAACGTTGTCAATAAGCGAGGTTTAATGCCATCATCATCATCATCGTATACGATATAAATAGACTGCTATTTAAACAAGTACCTAGTTAAGCCCCTATAGAATTGAGATACTTCTAAAAATTGGCCACCATGCACAAACACAAACTCCTGTAGGCCTACAAAGAGGCAGACATACAAAAAGACATACAAAAAGAGGTACATCTGACCTATCATTTCGACCAACTCAATGGACCATGAGATTGTTCTTTGTGCGAGTAAAGGAGCTCCAGAGCCACTTCCACTTGTGCAAGAATTTTCCAGAAGTCCCTAAGTTATTTATAATTCTATGTAGAATGTATTATTTTGTATAATCAATATATATATATATAATATATATATATATATATATATATTTACAAAATATTGATGTTGCTGTTGTTGTTGCTGTTAATGCTGCGGTTGGTGTTAATGTTTGATGGATGAATGATGTTCTAAGAATGGATATATATATATATATGATGATGATGATAATAATAATAATAATGATGATGATAATAATAATAATAATAATGATGATGATAATAATAATAATGATAATAATAATGATAATAATAATGATAATGATAATATATATATATAATAGAATATATTATCGACCATTTAAAGAGTATATTTTCAATTACGTATAAAAGTAACAAGTTGTCCGAATTCCTACAAGTGGCGGTAATAATAACATAACAACAACAACGACAACAACAACAATAATAATAAAATAATAATAATAATAATAATAATAATAATTTAGGTGTCGTTTTCGCAACCCGGTCTGCACTGCCAGAGAGTGTAAATAGTTCAAAGGGAATCTGACGCTATTTGTCCTAATTAAGTTATGATCAATTATCATTAATAAAATACTACTACTCTTATGTTATGCAATGATATATGGCGCTGTAGGGTATATGTAGTGCATTTAGATTTATAATATATTAAGAATTAATGCATAAATTACATTATTAAACATAATAAATAAAAACTAAAAATAAAAGATAACAACAATAAAGCCTTGCGTAAACAATAATAAAATTGTTTATAATTATTTAATTCTTATCAACTCGAAGGATAATTGAGATGTAAATTCCAGCGTGGATAAAACCTTGGCATAAAAAACGTAAAGTGCTTCTTCAACCGACAGCTTCAACTCCCCATTGAAACAACAACTCCTAATCTCAACTCACAAATTCCTGAGATAATCCTCAAATCCCGAAAATAAGAATAATAAAAAATAAAGAAAACGAAAATAGGAATTTTTTTGAAACTCACCTTCAAAGTGCTGTCACCAATTTCAATGATCTTCAACTCCCCAGCAGATTGAGAATTGGGTGAGTGGCACATGCTCGGGTGGCAGGTGGTCGGTTGGCAGGTGGTTGGGGAGGATCTCTTCACCATCCAGGTGTTGAGACTTTTTAATTTGCCTCGCGAGTGAACGAACCAAAACAGGAAGACGCCAACAAGTGTGAGCAACGTGAAGCCAATCAGGGCGTAAATGGTTTCGTGAAAGTGGGAACCTGTGGCGATGATGACGATGACGATGACGACGACGACGACGACGATGATGATGATGATGATGATGATGATGATGATGATGATGATGATGCTGATGATGATGATGATGATGATGTTGACGATGACGATGATGACGACGACGACGATGACAATGATGATGATGATAATGGCGCTAGTGATTGATAATGGTGAAATGTTAACAGCACGTGTTCTCAATGTGCCACATGTGGTCCTGAAGAAAGTATTTTTAATATTTTATTTTTAAGAACTTGTTCCACCCACTTAAAAATCGTTGAATAAATTATTTCGCGTGGAATTCTGAGTTGATTTGTTGAATAAATTATTGACATTATTTCGCGTGGAATTCTGCGTTGAATTGGTGAATAAATTATTGACATTATTTCGCAGTTCTGAATTTCCAAAGTTCCACCATTTGAAATCAAATCTGACAAATTCTCAGAAATAAAACAGAAGCATGAATGGCTTTAAGATGCGATCGGAAAACTCTCAACTCACCAAACTCTGAAGACTGATGTACGTCTTGAGGATGCTGATTGATCGGGTTTATTTGAGGCGACAAGTGCCTGTTGCAGTAGTCATGGGTGTTGCAACAAAGGATGGCAACAGACTCTTTTGAACCGACTCGACACGTCATGTGAGAATGTTCCATTCCTTCCAAGCATCCCATCGTCACGGTGACCTTGTGACCTTTCTTCACTACGGCGCTAAAACACTGTTTAAAGAAACAATTGGAGCTTCATGAGGTTGTTTATCATTGTAGTGAGGCTAATTTGGATGTTTCTAAAATTAAACATTTCTAAAATAAACTCTTAATTGTACAAATGTTCAATTAAATGAGGAAACTAAAATTATTACGATTGCTTTTAGCAATTTCTCCTTCACATTTTTCACAAATTATTTAAAAGAGAAATCAAATATTTAAATAAATGCCATTTTATAATATATGACCTACTAGATTACACATTCAACACATAAGACATTAAATAATTAACATAATCTATTAATTAATTCGCAAAAGAGTCACAGACGCTCACAGTGGAGTTACTGAGGCAGAAATCCAACGTCTTTCCATCGCATCGATCCTGGAGAGGATCACACGCACATTTCAGTGGAAACGAGAATCCAGAGTTGCTGATCATTTCCATCTTCAAGTCCTACATGCTGAGGGAATCATTCAATGAATATTCATTATATATATTATATATATATAATATTATATATAATATTCAATATATATTCATTTAATATGCTTATTATTATATCATTATATTTTCATTCGCTATATTCATTCAAAGTTCATCATTCACCTGATAACATTCCAGCCATCTCTTATACGTTGTTGTGTTAATGGTAGTTTGATTGAAAATATCAAATAAAAAAATTAAAATAACAAACACGTAATAATAATAATAATTACACAAACAAATAAAACCAACAATAATAATACTTCTAATAATAATAATGACAACAACAACAATAAAAATATTAATGTTTATGTTAACATCAACACTATCATTATTACTATTAATAAAAGTGATAGCAACAGCAACAACAACAATAATAATAATAATAGAATCCAGCAATAACTCAGGTAATCCTTGAAATTCAGTTCTAATTAACTTGGACCACTCGAAAGCGATCATCGTAACACAACACTGCTCATCATCATCGTCGTCGTCGTCGTCACCATCGTCATCATCATCATCATCATCATCATCGTCGTCATCATCGTCGTCATCATCGTCGTCATCATCGTCATCATAATGGTGACTACGACGGTGATAATGATCCGAACATGATTGGCAGTTGTTCGAATGGAGGCATTCAACTCGATATTAAATGCTCAATTGGCCAATAATTCAAAAAAACAAAACAATAAAAGAGAGACATGCGCAAGAAGAAAAAGAAGTGATGAATAATCATGAGGAGTCATTTGAATATTGATGAGGATAACCTAACTGTCTCATCAACCTTTCAAAAAATAGGTCAAAACTATGGAAACATAATTATCCGAGGACTGGCTGGATGGGTGGTGAACGAACATGTACTTCACCTGGAGATGATGATGATGATGATGATGATGATGATTCTTTTAATTTTTACAGTTGAAATTATTTCATGCTTTACGCACAAAATAGGAATTGTGATTGTAAAAGCGGTTAAGTCTTTAAGAAGCAATAGCAACATTGACTGTTGTTGTTGTTTGTAATCATTTTTATCACCTCTGCCAACATTAGCCTCTCATAAATTTCTTGTTGAGTCATCAGCAGATGAAGTGCCGCAGAAAATTAAAATTGGTGATGAAAGAAATTTGAACTTGAAATTGAAAATGTAATTAAAACTTTGGAATTGACATTAGAAGATGAATGAATTATTTAATTAATTATTGTAAATCACACTCTTGTGATATATAAATGAATGAATGGATGGATGAGTAAATAGACAATAAGGAATAATAACAATTTTAAATCCATGCAGTTAATAAAGATCGGAAGAATATTCTTCCATGGCATTCATCAGCATGACTTGATAACACGTCGTGAAGCAATTAAAACGCCAAGAGGATACAAAAGGACAGAACAGGACAATAGGACAGGTGTGAAGTGTGAAGAGATGAACGTTGATTAATAACACCACTGTGGAATAAAACTTTAATAATAATAATAATAATAATATTAATAATAATAATAATAATAATAATAATAATAATAATAATAATAATAATAATAATAATAATAATAATAATAATAATAATAATAATAATAATAATAATAATAATAATAATAATAATAATAATAATAATAATAATAATAATAATAATAATAATAATAATATTAATAATAATAATAATAATAATAATAATAATTAATAATAATAATAACAATAATACACCCATATTCACTCTTCATTAAGTTATTCATTCATCAATCCTTCCATTCATCCATCCTCCCATCTGCATGTCAATCCACCTATCCGTCCATCCACCCATTCGCCCATCCATCCACCCATCCATCCACACATATTTTATACATATTTTTTTTAATTCACCAGATCGACGTACAATCAGAGTGTCACATTGCGTGACATCATCACGTGTCATAAATAAAATATTTAGCGGGATATCGAAATCTCATAAATATTAATGAGTTCACGTTCTCACATAAATTATGCCCATTCATCGACAGAGTGCATTGATCGATTGAAAGCATTTCTAACTCACTTCTACCATGAATTCAATCGAAGCATGAATTCATTTAAAACATTTTACGTGTTCATGCACTTTCATTTAATGAATGAATGAATGAATGAATGAATGAATGAATGAATGAATGAATGAATGAATGAATGAATGAATGAATGAATGAATGAATGAATGAATGAATGAATGAATGAATGAATGAATGAATGAATGAATGAATGAATGAATGAATGAATGAATGAATGAATGAATGAATGAATGAATGAATGAATGAATGAATGATGAATGAATGAATGAATGAATGAATGAATGAATGAATGAATGAATGAATGAATGAATGAATGAATGAATGAATGAATGAATGAATGAATGAATGAATGAATGAATGAATGAATGAATGGAATAAAATCTTCAACACCTTGTCATGATTTGAAATTTGATGGTCCCGTGATCGATGGTTTGTTCATGTTTTGGAGGACACTTTGTCAAGCCATCAGAATAAATGTCTACTATAAACTACAATAATAAAGGGTTACCTTTTAATTATTAATAAATTATTAGTATCATTATTATTATTTATTACTATAGATGTTATTATTTATAAGATGAAATCTTATAAGTTAATGTTAATTATTAAAATAAAATTTTGATTAATTAATTATTCAATAATTAATGATCGATCTGGAGTAAGGTGTATATTAAACATGATTCGAAAGCACATCATTATCAAATCTACAGAATAATTTCAGGTTGTTTCGATTAATTTTAAATATCTCATTTAACCTCAATATTATCTGAATTAATTCAATTAATTTCATTAGAATTAATGAAAGCATTAATGCTGCACATCAACTTCATTTCAAAGTTGTGTCAAAACAAGAGTTCAAACAAGTCCACTGATGAGGAGTGAAATTGAGTCGAAATATTTGTAAACGAAGGAATGTCACGAGGTGATAAAATTCCATAAAATAAAGGAATTTCCAGTTGAGCGATTGAACGGTTGAGGGATGAACTGAAGAAAGTGCTGAAAGAAACGAGGTGACAGGGAGGTGACATGACACGTAGAGCACAGGTGCGAAGGAAGCTGTCGTGTATAATAAGAACACCTGATATTATATTATATTATATTATATTATATTATATTAGATTATATTATATTATATTATATTATTATATTATATTATATTATATTATATTATATATTATATTATATTATATTATATTATATTATATTATATTATTATATTATATTATATTATATTATATTATATTATATTATATTATATTATATTATATTAATTATATTATATTATATTATATTATATTATATTATATTATATTATATTATATTATATTAAGCTCACCTGCTTTCAATCATTCACGACGTGAAACAATTAACAGCTTTTCAGCTTTCAACTTTCACATTTCATTCGAATTTATCCCATTTTACTTTTCACTTGTTCTTTCGACCGAATCCACAGAGTGCTCGTTGCCATGACAACCGCATTTAGTTTTGTTTTTGGATTTCAAACCAAAGCAGATTTTTTAAAAAGAAAAAGGAGCTAAAGGTAATGGTGTCTAAGTGAGGTAAAGTTAATTGGCTGAACTTGTGTGATTGAAATGCATGATTGAGCTTGTATGATTGGATTGATTGATTGAAGTGCATGATCGAACTGATTGAAATGATTGAAGACAACAAATCATTCATACCTAAATAGGTTAACTTTCCCATGCATCATCATCATCATCATCATACTGGCGTCATTATCATCATCATCACCTCTCATAGTTTATAATCACATCTGCCAACATTAGTCTCTCAAAAATTTTTAATCAAAACTAATTTTTAGCACCTAGCAGCTTTAAAGAAATGTTTCCGAAAAAACAAACATGGATTTAAAATACGTGCAAATAATAATTCATAATAATCATCACGTAAATAATAAAAATTATAGTAATAATCATCATCATCATAACGAGCCATGTTATTAATTAATATTTATTTTTAGAAACAAAACATTTTGTCAGTCCCTATCTTTTCATCTTGTAAGTTATTCCTCAAAAGTAAATTCAACTTTTAAATTATTTCTAATTTTTTATCCTTCTATTTTTTTAAACTCATCCATCCATTCATACATCCATCCATCCATTCATCCATCCATCCATTCATTCATCCATCCATCCATGAATCTATCCATCCATCCATTTAGCATTTCTTTTGAATCTTCCTGTCCTTCAATGCTTCCTCCGAGAACAAATAGCCATTTTGTTTCTCTTCAGTTTCCGGACAAACCCATTTCTGACGAACCAACATTCCACCGGACGATGAACTTTACAACGAAAGCAAAAAGTCGAGAAGCTTTCGTTGTTATAATATTTTAGAGTTTCTTGAAAGGAAAGCAGGAAGTAATTTCAAACTTCGATAAAAAAATAATTAAAAATAATTACGTGTTTTACATGTTGTTAGATGTTGTTACATGTGTTACATGCTGTTACATGTTGTTACATGTTGTTACATGTGTTACATGCTGATACATGTTGTTACATGTGTTACATGTTGTTACATGTGTTACATGCTGTTACATGTGTTACATGTTGTTACATGTTGTTACATGTTGTCACATGTGTCACATGCTGTTACATGTTGTTACATGTGTTACATATGTTACATGTTGTTACATGTGTTACATATGTTACATGTTGTTACATGTTGTTATAAAGGATGAAGTTGTAACTTGTTTCTCCATGAAACAATAACAAATTGTGAGCTTGCATAGGAAATAAAATATTATGCAATGAAACACGAACTTCATTTCCTCATTTCTTCATCCACCTTCATTCCTTCATTCCAAAGTCAAAATATTCTACCCACGTTTTTCAACACAACAACTGACTAAAAAAGGCTTCAGGTTGTCATCGGTCTCGGTGAATTATAGCAATGAGGTTGAAACATTATACCATTCAATCACTCCACTCAATCACTTCTTTCAATCACTTCATTCAGTCACTTCATTCAATTACTCCATTCAATCACTTCATACAATCACTTCATTCAATCACCTCATTCAATTACTCCATTCAACCACTTCATTCAAT
Organism: Whitmania pigra; assembly: GCA_021613335.1. Lineage (NCBI taxonomy): Eukaryota > Metazoa > Annelida > Clitellata > Hirudinida > Haemopidae > Whitmania > Whitmania pigra. The sequence continues at coordinate 652,932 of JAJTWR010000311.1, forward strand.
CGGATCAATCAATTGAAGTATATCACTGTAAATAAATAATTTTTCGAAATATAATTTTGGACGTTTAAAAACGCCAAACCATGTACATCACTCCATAAGGACATGATGATGATGATGATGATGATGATGATGAGATGATGATGATGATGATGATGATGATGATGATGATGATGATGATGATGAGATGATGATGATGATGATGATGATGATGATGATGATGATGATGATGGCGATGATGATGATGATGATGATGATGATGATGATGATGATGATGATGATGATGATGATGATGATGATGATGATGATGATAATGATGATGATGATGATGATGATAGTGCTGGAGATGGTGATGATGGCGCCGCCTCGGCTACTCAAAGCGATTAATTGTTCGGGTTAAATGGTTATTTACATGGTTTGATGAGTCGACTGAGCATATTAATTACGCATATTAATTAAGCATGTCAATTATTTGCATGTTAACAACAACTTCTCTTTAAAATGCCTCAACGATCTTTCAAGTTATCCTAATTTGATCTACTTCATCATCATCGTCGTCATCATCATCGTCGTCGTCATCATCATCATCATCATCAACAACAACAACATCAGCAATATCATCATTCTTTTCAAATATCGAAATCAGTCGACAAATGAGAGATGTTGTTAATTTACGACTGATTAATTATTCATGAGGCCAATTAGGTCTGCCGAGCGTAACACAAACCGTTTGAGGTCATACATCAGCTTAAATGTTGCTCACGAGGCTATCGGGGTCATAGGTTGACCTCATTATAACATCATTGTATGGAATTTCAGCAGTCGTATATTTTATTAATGTCACTGAATCATTGAAAATAAAATAAAGCACGAAAAATATCTTTAAAAAAAATATTTGTTGAAATTAAATAAAATTTAACTTATTTAGTAAAACTTCACCCACTTGGAGCATCAAAAACTCAAGATTAAACAGAACAGAAGAAAGGCCAGCTTAAGAATATTTTGTCCATTTAAGTTAACTTTGGAACGACCAATGACATCGAATGAACAGAACAATGCTCAGCGCAATTGGCCCGCAATTCATTGACTAATTATAGCAGCCAATGATGACTTGAATTAATCGCATTGAAATACTCGCTGAACTTTCTCAAGGCATTGTAAAGGAATGTTCCATTGATGTCTGTAATTGGTTAATTGTAATTAATCATAATAATAATAATAATATTAATATTAATAATATCACTAACTATAATAATTCATAATATATCACAATATTAATTAAGTGTTAATAATAATCGAGCAATTGTAGTCGTTTATCGGCTTATTTATTCGATATTGTTGCACTGTGCGCCTTACTGTACGAGTTGCCCCAGAAAAGAGTGAATGAAATGAAAAAAAAGAGAATTTACTTAAAAACGTGTGAAGGAGGAGTCAAGTTCAATCAGTAAATCCACCCAAATAGAATCGTAAACGAGTGCAATGTAATCACGTACACTCTTAATCGCATACACACACTTAAACACGCACACCTAGTTAAACACATACCTTATCCAGTAATTGGCCATTATCACACAACTAATTTAAACAACAACAACAACGTTGGACCGGCAAAGTTGTTCGGCACATCGGAGCCATCTGTTACTTATAAGCTTGTAAGGTCTGAGAGATGCACGCTCGGAAGCGCATTGAATGAATGCTAAGAGAAGGTAATAGATGAATAGATGTGGATCTATTGGATGAGTGAATGGATGAATGAATGAATGAATTGATGGGTTTAAGCTTGGATGAGTTGGATGAATGGATGGATGGGTTCATGCATGGATGAGTTGAATGAATGAATGGATGGGTTCATGCATGGATGAGTTGGATGAATGGATCGATAGGTTTGTGCATGGATGAGTTGAATGAATGGGTGACCAGGTAAAGAAGTTTTTATAAGTAAAAATGAATGCAATGAAAATTGAGAAAAAAACAAAGGATGATCTCGAATAATTTTCGTTAGAAACTGCAATTTATCAACTCAACACCGAGTGGAACAATGAACGTGTTTTGTTTATGTCGGTGACGAGGTCGAGGTCGATTATGATAACGATGACGGTGAAGTCGATTATGATAATGATGACGGTGAAGTCGATTATGATAATGATGACGGTGTAGTCGATTATGATAATGATGACGGTGAAATCGATTATGATGACGATGACGGTGATGACAAAGTCCTTTATGATAATGATGGAAATCGATTTGTCCTCGTACGACGAGGCGACGGTAAAACTTTATTCATTCACAGCTCCGTCAGTCGTTCAGGAAAGGAGGAGAGGAAGTGAAGAATTAATAACTGGAAGACAAATTGAGTCAACGACTTTCGGCCTCGGGGAACAAAGAATTTCAAACGATGCCTGAACACGTGCTAACAAGATGAACAGTCTGGGCTTTGTCTTCCTCACGGACCACTGTTATGAATGATGGATGGATGTTGTTGGGATGAAGGAATGAATTGATGGGTGAATGGATGAATTGACGGGTGGATGGATAAATTGATAGGTGGATGGATGAATTGGTGGGTAGATGGATGTTTGATAAATGAATGAATGGATGGTAGGCGTTGAATGAATGAATGGGGAATCGGTAAATGACGGATATTTGTGATTGATAATAATGGATGTTCTGAGGAGCGATGGATAGAACAAAGAAAGTAAGAAACGTTCGAAAGTCTCCAGTGAATTCACGTGCCTCGCCGATGATTGAGAAAGTGAAACCTGACCAGGTGCTAAGCAGCAGGTGCTAGAAATTTCTAAAACTTTTTCTCCAGAAGTTCGTAACTTGTTTTCCACGTGGGAGGTTTTGAGTATTTCTAGATGGTGACGCGTTGAAGATAATTGGTGGACGGATGATTGATTAACGATGATTGATGCTCGGAATAATGTGCGCCTTGTGCCTTGGGTGATGTTTTTGTCTTAATCAGAAGCCTAATTTGGAAAACGATTGTGAAATTAATTGGAAGCACATGCGCATGTCCTCAGGCATTCTCATGACTCATGACGATTGACTCGACAAATACAACCGCCACGTACATCTTGCTGAATGCTTGAAGGACGCAACAACAAATGACGATGATGACGACGATGAGGAATGGTCTTGAAATAAAAAAAAAAAGTCGTACTTCCATCTTTTCATCGATGGACTAAAATTTCATGTGGAACATCGATAAGTGTCGGCAGATATCGATCTAATAACGGTGTATCACTCATGCAACCATCCACTTAACTTAAATAATTGTTCAATGGTTCAATGGTTACTCGGATTATCTTAAAACTTTCACTTGATTAAAAGCCTCAAGAAGTTAAGAAATGAAAGCTGCTGAGATTCACGTGAGGTGAAGTCATCAAAATAAACGAGCAGTTGGTATTACCTCCTTATGAATATGCATCGTTGATCGCTTGCGTGATTTTACGCAACTTGGAATTTTACCGATCGGAGATGTTTAAAAGGGTTTGAATTCAATAAAGCGATGGTTTTTGATTTTTTGAATACTAACAAGGTCGATAATGCACTTTAAAAAGATTAACTTGGAAGACCAAGTAAATGATTTCTTATCAAAGTAGCAAAAACTATAAAATATATTTAAATGCATTTAAAACGCTATGCCGTTTGTTAAAGGTGGCAACAGCAAAGACTGGTTGTAACGGAATTCGATGGAACAATTCCAGCAGCAATTCTCTTCAAAATAAAAGTCTGGAGCGTGGAACGTTCCAGTTGAACGACTTGAATGGTATTTCAAATGCTTAATTTCAAATGGATTGATTTTCACCTGCCTTCAAACAACCAGGTAAAAATTCACATTTCTCGATAAAGAAAATGAAGAAGAAAAGGAGACAAAGGAGGATTATAAAATGTAAATTGGCAAGATTTTAAGTTATGCAATTATTTAAAGTAATTAAATTAAATAATGAGCATAAATATTAGGTTTCTCTTCTTTATGCTGGATATTGTGCTGTCCTATTATGTGCATGTTGACATGTGGAAGAGAGTTGTCAGTTGACGAACTGGAAGATGATCCATTCTATCCGTGCTACTACAAAACATGAAAGGATTCTGGATTTGATGATATTTTATTTCAACAAGTGGAAGAATCACCAAATATTCCCACCAACAGCATGGTTAAAGTGCAAGTAATAAAATGCATGGCCGTGTGCATCCATTCGTTCAGATTGCCACCTTGACAGTTTTTAATCTAATAGTCAAATGCGCATCTGTATGCGTTTATTTTATTTTATTTAAAATTATATATTTTAAGAATTAAAAAAAACTTTCATTTGGTCCGATTGATGTGATTTAAGTTATTTTAAATCTATTGTTGGTAAAAATGTACTCAAATAATTTATGTTTGAATTTTCGAAATAAAGAAAACATAAAATTTAGAGTGAAAATATTTTTTAAAAATTCTCAACCAAGAAAATTTATTTGTATATTGTTATGTGTCATAGATCACCCTAGCATGTCAATTACAAATTAAATAGCAATTTTCTAGAGCTCATATTTAAACTTTATAAGATGAAAGTGTTAACATTTTAAAATAAGGTTTCTTTAGATTAATTTATAAATTTTGAGTTCGAAATGACTATGTTTGTATGTTCCAAGTTTAAAGAGGTTTCAATTTGTGATATAATCAATTTCAATTAAATAAAATAATAACTTAAACTCAAACTGAATATGAACTGAAATTTAAAAAAATATATATATAAACATTAATGTTTCATTAATACTTCATAACGATTGCTTGGATAATAATTTACTCTACTTGAGTAGACACTTCACTAATATTTATCATAATTTAATTATTTTTGTATTACATATAAAATTTTAAAATTTATTTTTATCAACTTTTATTAGATTTATGACATATCAAAATTTTATTTAGATTTTTTACAAATTACTGAATATTTATTTTTAAAATATCTAAATAAATATTAATTATTATTAAATATTTAATATTTTAAATACAATTCTGTTAAACTTATTTTTTTAATTTAAATCTTTGCCTCTTCCTAACCTCAGAGCAACATTCGTTCCTTCTGTCGGTTCCTCGTGTATGGGATTTGGTTCGCTGCTGTTTGGTTTCTAGAGATGTAAAAGTTGTTATATGTATCGTTCTTTATGTTTCTGGCATAGTGATGATTTTATGACAAGCATATATCTTATTCTAGTGATGCCGATTACTTCTCTGAATGCCAGATATATAATATTGCTTAATATTGTTATAGAGAATTGAGTGATGAACCTCAACGTTGCATTATGCCACGAACCCATGGCGAATGATGTGCAATAAATGCCGTTTTGGTGTCTGACAATTCTTCTAGCTTATCGTTCATTCATTGGCATGAGTGATGAAACGTTTTTATGCATTATGCCAACGAACCCATGGCGTGTAATGTGCACAAAAAGCCTAAACGGCTGTCTGACATGCCTATTTAGTTAAATTTGCTTTGCTGTGATGAAAACTTCTTCCATGAACTTCATGATATTCAATTCATCCTCTAAGAAGTACTGAGCAAAGCACTGTATTAAAGTTACAAACCTTGTGATATAACTCTCCATGCATACTTGAGCTGGCTGAGTTCATTATTTAACACGTTGGAATGGATTCACCAGTTTCACATTTCCATGTGAAGGACTAATTTAAAAAAACTAACAAATCCAGCAATGGAGTTGAACCATGTAAAACGGCATAAGGCACATTAATACATGGTATAAATAAAACAAGTTAATTAATTGTAACACATTTACGGTATTTAGCAGAGAAGTATTATACTTATTTGTCATCTAGGTTTACCAAATGGAAAGAATAAGATATTCTGAGAATCAGATCAGGAATATGGTGTCCTAATTTGATGACATGCTATTACCAGATTTTTCAGTCAATTTCATTAAGTAGACTTATGGAGATAATAAAATTTGTTTTTATTTTGACTTCACTAGAGATTAATTAATGATGTTGATACAACATAGGTGCTTAGCCTATGGTTGAATAAATATTCATGTCTTTACAGGTTTTTACAATTTTTTATATCGTTATTTAAAATAATAAATTCAATGTATGACAAGTTAAAAGATCACTGAAAGTCTTTCCACTGTTTCACAGTCTGTTTACAATGCTCCCACATAATAAATATTCCCACAATTTCCATTCATGCAGCTCTGATATTTCATTTTGATAATGGAAAATCAAAGACAAGATTTTAAAACTAAGACTTTTACATTATGTAAAGATGGTTAACAGTTAACACTAGTTATTATTTCAATAATTGGTGAACTTTAAATTTTAATCTCATTGATCAGTTTTTACTGGGACATCATGGGTGGACCCTGCTGCCAGATGATAATAATTTTGAGAATTTAATGAGAACCACTTCTGTATGTGACAATTAAACCAATTCATTATGTTATTTTCATTCAACCATTTCGTTTAACAAAAACATGTCATGCATGTTCAGTCATGCTTGGATTTTGTTAATGTACAGTTTATACCTTATTATGCCGCAACTGATAAGAATTGAGAATTTTATGAAAACAATATTTTCTGTACAGTGTTGGATGTTCATAAATTCAAATCAATTCGTTGTATATTTTTGAAGGCATTTTGTAGTTGTTGGACGCTGTTTTTGGTCTGTGGTGGCCATTTTTATTGCTGCCTCGTGTGGTGAAGAGAATGTTCTGCATCAGAGATTTACGCATCAGTTTTCAGAAATTGGTTTCACATTAGCAGGGTAGCAGTAATAGTATGAAATAAAGATGCAAACCTTTTCGTCCATGTATTCGATCAGAAATTGTTTGGAGACTTTCATGTTCTTCGATTTAATGCTCTCAGCTAACTCATTTAGTTCAAAAGGTTCATAGTGTAGAATTTTTAGAAATTGCTTCTCTTCTTGGAAGAATTGAAATAACTGGGAATGTTAATGGAATATTAATTTTTACTGTTTAAGTTTTTGTAAAACATTTAAGTTAAAAATGGTTTAATAAAACTGGTTGTTTAAGTTAAAAGGAATGTTTTTTGTAAAACATTTAAGTTAAAAATGGTTTAATAAAACTGGTTTTTTAAGTTAAAAGGGACATTTTTGTAGAACAACCTTTTCTTTCTTTTGTTCATCAGTTAACTTCTCATATTTCCTTCTTGATTTCTGACTTGGTGCAATTTCTCCATCATCATCATCGTCACAATCGTCTTCATCATCAGATCTATTGTTATTGTCATTATTATTATTATTATTAGACATTTAAACCAGATTTTGAATAAATCATTTACTAATGCTTCAAAAGAATTCACCTAAAATGTTCCTCTTCAACGCATCTTCTTTCATCGTCAAGTTCTTCATCCTCATCATCGTCGTCTCCAACGCTCCTGCTTAAGTTTTTACTCAATTGGGAACTTGAGGAATGTTGATTTGTTCTGGAATGAGGTTTCACGTCAGAAGCATCACTGATGATGGGTAGATTTAAATTGCCAGATGAGAAAAATAGTCCACTGGGGGAAGTGAAGTGTTTGATTGGCTGCTTCTTCTTGAAAGTGAACACTTTCTTTGTGTCTTTTGGAACCGTCGCATGATTTGCATTTGCCTTGTTTGTCTCAACAGCCAAAAGTTTCGGAGCAGCGGCAGTTTCAAGCTTGGTGGTTTTCTTATCCTCGGCTAGAATTGGTTCACTCGTTTCAGGATTGGTCTCTTTGGATTTTCTACCTTTTCTAGTCACCTTCGATGCCTTTTTTTTGACCACTGCAGGGGTTTTTTGTGCATCTGATAATAATTGAACAATTAATTGAAAAGATATGTAATGCATGTAATCATATGATGCCATTCCAATCAACATGTTTTTAATAAAGTTAGATCGATTTCAAATTAAATACTAGAAGGATGGAAGAACTACAAGAATAAACTTTAAATTGTTTAAAATTTCTAAACAGATACAAATGCCATATTTCATTAATGCCACTATCTGTTAAGCATGTCAGTCATAATTAATCTCAGTGCATGATAATAAAGATGAAACTAAAAAGCTATTCATTAAAAAATAGGTTGTCCATACTTGGATGGGTGCCATAATAAATGTTTTTCAGAACTTTCACCATCTTGCTCTTTGGCAATGCTCTTACTCCAAAGTTATGGCAGTGCTCCTGTGTTACAAGAATTAAGTAATTCCTAAATAAATGCTCTCAAATAGAAAAAAGTTAGAATTAATATTATTATAATATACATCATATTCTAGCATAGAACTTATCTACCTTGAGAATCGGCGTATTCATATTTTCGTATTTCAACATCGGAGTCAGACATTTTTGAGCTCCTGATTGTTTGGTCGACGGAGTGCAGGGATTAACATCTGGATCATCGGTGTGGCCGGGAGAATCCAAACAGCTCACATCAGTGGGTGGGCTGAAGGATGCATTCAGTCGGATGTTTGTCTGAACTCGTCTTGAGGGTGTTTCATACTGACTCAGAGATCTCCTCCATTGGCCTCTTCTAGGAGTTTCTTGTAGGATTGGCTGGTGAGGGTTGTAGGTAAATAACCCATAAATAATTAAATGACACCAAATCTATTTTTCAAATCCGCAATTGTAAAACTGATCTGCATGTTTTTGATAAAAATTCCCAGGCAAATTAGCTCATAAGGCACCTTATAAATTAACTTTTACATTAATATTTTTTATTATATTTTATATTATATGATTATACACTTAGGAGAAAGAATAAGCATTGCCTTTTCTGCTGCAAACCTAATAAACTTGCAAATTGCAAACCATAAACTTATTTTTCATTAATGTTACATTATTTCTTAAATCTAAATCTTAAAATACCTGGCTAAGAGGAACATTTGTGTAAAGTGGGGAGGATGTTGCAGCATAAAAACTCTCCTGAAAATCTTCCCACACGTTGTCCACCCAGCCTTCATCATTTTTTATAAACATGTTTCTATTGACTTTGCCATCAGATGGAGATTGATAAAGAAGGACATCACTTGGGTCAACAGAGTCGATCATCTCCTTGCACTGATGCTCGGGCGATTCAAACAAACCTTCTTTTTCCACCTCAGCTTCTTTTTTGCAGGTTTTTGGTTCTACAAGTGGTGATGAGTTACCGATGTGACTATCAAAGATGCTCTGCTGCTTCTGATAGTCACACAAAATTGAGCTCTTACATGTTACTTTATCCTTCACCTGCATGGGAGTGACCAAGGCTAAGCTTTCATTTCTGGAAGAGAAGAGATCAGGAGAACAACTTCTGTCAAATCTATTAGTAAACATTGCAGGATTTGGAGATTTCTGTCCCACATCAAGGTGAGGGCTGCTGTTACTAATGCTGTTGCTGCCAATGTTGTCATGCAAACAATCCATGTCTTGTTCAAATTCTCTTAAAATGGTACTATCGACACAATTGAGAGATTTTAATATGGAGTTGTTACTTAGTAATATGGACTTTTCATCTGTTAGAACCAGGTTATTTGTTAGGTAATTATCTTTGATTTTACAACTTTCTTTCTGAACATTCACACGATTTGCAACGTCACTAATGTTAATCTTTTCACTTGAACTGGTTTTGCTTAACTCATTTGGTTGTTCGATTGATAAACCCTGAAATGTTGGTTCACTTTTCTTCTCCAGTGACAACTCAACTTCTTCAGAACATGAGTCAATCTCAATGACTTCAATCCTCTTTTGTTTTAACTTTCTCTGTGTGGACATGTACTCATACACCTCATCCAAACTGGTATCATCATCCTCACTATCCCCATCGTCATCATCATCAGCATCTTGTTCTTCACAGCTTTTAATTATGTCCTCATTAAGTCCATTTTCAAATAATTCCACTCTTGTCTGACTTTTCAGATAATCTCTACAAATATCAGCCAGCTCGAGAATCTGAAACCTGAAATGAACAAAAAAATGTGTCAGAGAACATTTGAAGCACAATCTCAGTAAAGGCAATGTCAAACCTCTGAGCCAGCTGTAAAAGGGGATGCGCGGTCGATTCATTGAGAGAAACAACAGATGCATAAATAAACTCAAAGAATGAATGTATTGTTTGCACAGAGAATGTCTCCAACAAATACTCGCTTTTATCGGAAATCACCTGAAAAATACAACTTAACTTTCAATATCACCAATTATCAGACCAACAAATATCACCAGGAATTAATATGTATGAGAATATCAATACATTAATAAACATCACCTCATAAAACTTTGGACACCTTACAAGTAAAACAAATTTGTGGACATGAAACACATGGTCTCCATCTAAAATTAGCTTGAGATCACTGAGGATTGGATTATCAACCATGGATAGATAACACATCAAAGATTTTTTCTCAACAGGAACATGCGTATTGCTGGCCTCTCTTGAAAAATTGTTCGAATCACAATCACCGAGCACATTGCTCAGGTCATCATCGTCACAACGTTGGGTGTAATCTGTTGCCAAGTCTGCAAGAAGATGAGTAGTTTGCGTGAAGGGGATTTGTGTGCTTTGCAGTCCTTGAGGTGGCAATAATTTTTTCTGCTGAAATTAGTTTATTTCTTCTTAATGTAAAAAAGCTCGCAATCTAACGAAACAATTAATTTTACCCTCCAGTCGATGAGAAAAGCTACTTCTTTTGAGTCAGTAATTCGTGTCTGAAATATTTCAGGCACAAGAAACAATTTCAAGGATGATTTGCTCTCAGAATCTGAAAATGAATTCATGCCCCAGAGGCACCTCTGCATTGCAGAAAGAAAATATTATTAAAATATTAAAACACATAAGCATTCAATGCCTTTATGACATGAAATACAAAGTTGAGAAGCCAGTCACTGACATCAGATTGATATTTTTCAATCAAATTGCTTCTTCTGACACCAGTTTTCATCTTGTTTACATGCGATAATGTCATGGCGAGGGATGATTTTTCTGACAACATTTTTGAAAACTTGTCCTTGATTAGCATCGCGCAGTCCTCGAAACTGATCGCCATCAACGGGTGCAGTAAATCAGGGGGTCTGTTGTAAATATTTTTTATCATTCAAGTAATTAAAACAATTTTGAATGAAATGAAAATAATAATAAATTATTTCCAAAGAATGTCACAAGGTAAAATCATTAAATGAACAAATAAAAGTACCTAGTCCTTTTGTTTCTCCTGCCTCCTTTTTCCTGAGCATTACTTGCAGAAGTGAGCACTTGAAAAGCATCGAGATTTGACTGGGGAGGTTTCTTGTCCACCATTTTTATTTCCTCAGATTCAACGTCCATGGATGTTGACAATGCAATTGCCAGCTGAACATCTTCGTCAAATTTCCTGCACAGATTTCCAGTTTACTCTCAAGTAATTCTTATGGAATCAATTTCATTGCAGTGCAAAGGCAACAGTTTTTTTTACAATAATACTTTGATATTTCAAAAAATGAGTCAGTTACTTTGCACTTTGATTGAGATATGAAAATGTCATTTTAAAATTATTTTTAATAGCAATATAATTTGCTAAATTTACTAACAAACTAACTATTTAACGAATACAATTTCAAACATATTGATTTGTTTACGTTTTTGGCTCCTCGAACTTCAGTTTGTTTCGTTTTGTTGGAGCTTGTTTGAATTTTTTTAGTGAGGCCGTGTTCAAGGCCGTCATGAGTTTATCTCTCAATGAGCCTGGAAATTTCTCCTTGAGCAAAGCATCTCTCTCCTCTGATTGTTTCATTATCATTTGCATCAAACTAGTTGGTTCGATGTTGTAATCCACGGAGCACTTCTTCAAGTGTGAAACTCTCGACTGAGTAAAATTTAATGTTTGATCTTTGTTATTAATTTTCATGTCCTACATTTAATTATCTACTAACATTGTAAGTTTTTAATTGCTTGTCACAAATGGGACATGGAAGAATTTTCTTCATTTCTTTTTCTATGCATTCCTTTTCTTTATTTTTCTGTTTCTCATTTAATTCTTCCTGGTTAATTTAAATTTATGAATGAAAATTATAAATCCCACAACTAAACTCATTTCCACCATCTATTACATTGTTGAAACATTTGTTGAGGTGATCCTCTTTCAATTTTGCATCCATGTTGGAAATATTTCCTTTGCATACTGGACACCTTTCCATACTGTTATCATCAGACTTCATCTCTGAGTAAGAATAAAGTCAATGATCAAAACCAATGAAATAATTGCGCAATTTTGTATGAAACACCCTCACCATCTTGTAAGCATTTTTTTGGCTGAGATAAATTGTGATTGATTTCTGTAGAAACCAAGTCGTTTTCAGTTATTTTTTGGTTCCTACTAATGACATCAATCGACTTTACATCGTTATCATTGGATACTTCTTCGTATCTTAGTTTAGCTTCAACATTTGTAACGTCAGCCAGCTTATGTTTTTCTATTGATTGTTCATTAGTACTTCCATTAGATATTACTTGTTGTTCCAAATTCTGCTTTACTGATATCCGAGATTGGGCAGATCGGGGTCCATCAAACTCGCACTCTTTTTCCAAACATGGTTTTTTAGCCTCATTTGATATATCTTCACCAAGCGTTGATATATGTCTTTTAAGTCTATTTCTTTTAAACATTTCCTAAAAAATGTGATAGCTGCAAATCTTTGCAAAAATTCAAACTTTCTATTCATAACAACCAAAGATATTATGTTTATATTTAAAAGTTGATCTAAATTAAATTAAATTAATGCATTAGTGAAGTTTCAAACATTGTTTTAGAGGTATTAAACTTTTTTTATATAATGTTATTTATATATAATGTTAATTACTATACTAATGAGTATGATATTTAATATCTTTTAAATATAACATAACCAAAATTAGATAAGTGTTTTTGGATTACAAAAATGATATTTGATTTGTAGATATTTTAATTTGTTTTAATTGGTTAATAATAAATTATTGTTTTAACGTTGTCAATATTATTTAGTTGCACTTATAGGAAACATTTAACAAATCTGTGAATCCACTAATAAACAAAACATCCAAATAAAGAGTTTTATGTAACCGAATTTGAGCAGCAAACTTAGAACACCGAGTTAGTTTTAAACTACTGACAATTAGTTCTACGCATGCCTGGCCTATCTTTGATTTCCTGTTGTTTTTATTTAGAGCTCTGGAGCAGCAACTAGGAAGTCTAGGTTTGGGTGCTTTCTAGCACTTATTTGTAGATAGTTATGGCATCTGGCGAGTCTAGAACGTCTGCTTTGGGATGTATTAAATCAGGATTGAAGTCCGGACAGTTACAGGGATTAATCTTGAATTTACATAATACAGATCGCGAACATCTATTACTTAAGTATCGTCTAGGTGACAGAAGAAGCATAGATAGGTTAGTTTTATCAATTTGTATATAAGGGCAGGTTGGTTTTAATGATTACTTAATGGTGATTGTGGGTTATTGCTAGAAATTACTTACCATGTTTCAGAAATATTAATCTAAAAAAAGAAATACTTCTAAATCAGCCTTTCAATAAATGGCTTGAACTTCTAACTTTCGTCATGCTTTTAATGATTGTTATCAGTCAAGATCAACAGCTGAGATTAGTTTTTTTAATAAAATTTTCAGGGCTTGGGAAGTATTGGATAAAATTGTAAAGTTTTGCCAAACACCAGGCATGAATTTGAAACATTCTCCTCCATTTATTTTGGATATCCTTCCTGACATATATTTACAGATGAGGTTGATCCAGGTATTTCCACAATTTAATTTAATGTGAATCGATGATCCTAATTACTTCAAATTAATTTAATTGCTTTATGTGCATTGAGCATAGGCTTTTTGCAATAAATAAAATTCTGCTATTGGCTATTAAAGGTTCTTAAAAACAAAATAGATATCATGCCAATGTAATACATCCATTTAACTTGTGTTGGTTCAGTAAATGAGTAAAGCTGCTTTTTTTGTCGTATTGGTTGCTTTATTTGTAAGTAATCGTTACTTGTTATATTGAATTTTGCTTGTCAAACTACCCTAGCCAAAACCACAAATGCATCCTAAATGTAAATTGACTGATATGGTGATACATTGTATTTGGTTGCATCTGCAGAGTAAATATGCAAACAAGTGGGAGGACTTGATACAGATTGAATGCTTTGTCATCTTTATGATCAATCTTCACCATAAAAGCGAAAAATGTGTTCAACTCTTCAATCTCCCCTCGTACAACATTTACTCTGAACAGTCCATGGGCAGGTATGCATATTGTATCGAGCCTGAATGTTTTTAACGCTAAAATCAAAGTCTTAAGCACTTTTCAACTGATTTTCAATTTGAAATTATTTGCAATCAACCAATCAGTGCAGCTGTTGAAAGAGTGGTGGATTTTCTTGCTTAATAATAACTGTAGATAATTACAGCAGCACTTCCTGGCTTGTTAATAATAAGCCCCTGAAATAATTGTCTTAATAAGCATTTATTCATTGGGCTAACATTCCTTTCATCATCCCATTTACAGGAATTGCCTCACCAAACTCTCCCTCATCTTCTCCCACATGTTGGCCGAACTGAAGGCTTTATTTCCGAACGGAGTGTACGTCGAAGACAACTTCCGTGTCACTAAAAACGATGCCTCTGATTGGTGGAAGAACACCTTCAGAAAGAGGTTCTATTTCAGTTGATCATTTTTATTGGACACAAATTTTTATCTTCTTTTCTTTTTATTTTTTTTTTACAAAAGTAATCACTCAGTCTTCACTGCTTCTGTGTGTTTTGAACTCTCAACACTGCTTCTGTGGATGAGTGTTTTTGTGCAAAAATGATATTTATTGAATCAATATTTTTGAGCTGGCTTGCATTCAAAGTTTTTGTGGCTATCAAGTTATACTAAAAATAAACAGTGGCATTTTTTGTTTTGTTTGTGATTTCATCAGCCTATGAAACATTTTGAGAACTTTTTTGAGAATCTTGCAATAAAAATAGATTATGTGGTTTCTTATTTTCCTCCTAAGTTTAAATTATGTTGAAAGCATTCTAATTATTAATTTCTGGAATATTTTTTTAATGTTAAATTTTGCAAACAGCAGTTGCATTTAAGTGCTTGTTTAAAATATGTTTCTGTTAACTGACTTTGTTTTTATTACATACTTAAAAGCACTTTCTTGCAATTATCTAAGCAATTGTATGAGCAAATGTAATCACATTTAGGTCAACAGTGATGCTTGTGGCTGCTAATTCTTAATGATGAACAGGAAAACATGTGATGCAAAATATTGTTAATCTCAGGATTTGCTAAGACCAGGCTTATGATGCACTTTGATTGCTTCATTTAGGATTAAGTGCATGTCGTCTGCAAGAAATATTAGCTCAGTTATTATTCATTCTGTAATTAATTAATTCTCATTCATTCTTTTATTAATTCATTCATAATTAGTAATTGCATATGTAACTTGTTCTTACATGTAACATTTAATTATGGTCTTGTTGCTTTCATAATGCACATTCATTTTAAATAGTATTTAAATATAAATAGAAGTTTTAATTTATGAAACAATGATGATGATGATGATGACAACGACGAAAATGTTATAGGAACCTCATACCGTGGAAGGAGTTCCGACAAGCACTCTCGCAAGTGCACAAGATCAGCACTTCACAGGAGGCCGCTGCCCTCAAAACAACCCTTGATCTGACCTGCAATAATCATATCTCCATCTTTGAATTTGACATCTTTACTAGGTAATAATAATAATAATAAATAATAATATAATAACCATTTCCTAGGTAACAATAATTTAAAACAAGCATCAACGATGTATGATAGCATGCAAATCACTGGCAGAAAAAGTTAATTGCAAATCATGCATTAATGATGAAATGATTTTTCCTTAAAGCTTCAAACAAGTTGTTATTTAATAAATGGAGAAATTTAATTGAAAATAACAATGAAGTGTGTGAAAATATTTTTCAATTTCTGTTTTTGTCTGATCATAAAAATTCTTCATTGACGAGAAATTATAAAACATTGGAATAATATATGACTGTTTGTAATAAAGTATGCTAATGTGGATACGTTCCTATTTCTTTTGAGACTTGAAGCTTTCTGCCTCAACATTTTTTTGTGCTTTATTGTTTATTCATTTTATTCAATAGCAATAAAGATTCCAAGATTTGTGGTTAAAGCGACAAATATTGTTTTTAAGACTTTTTCAACCCTGGAACACACTAATCCGCAACTGGAATGCACTTGCCGTCACCCATCCTGGCTACGTGGCTTTCATGACCTACGATGAGGTCAAGGCTATGCTTTCAAAATTCAGGGACAAACCTGGAAGGTGAGGTTATAACTATTTTATTAGGAAATTTTAATTTTTAATAATGCCACTTTAGGACATGTTTTGCAAGGTAATTCCACAGTTATTAATATTATAATTTAGTTATGTGGAGTAATGCCACAGTTATTAATAACATAATTTAGTTATGTGAAGTATCGCCACAGTTATTAATAATATAATTACGTTATGTTAAATAGTTACGTGTTTCGACTGAGCTGCACAAGACTCGGACAATGGGCGATTGGATATGTGACAAAGGACGGTGAAATACTGCAAACTATACCTCAGAACAAATCCTTGGGACAGGCTCTCTTGGATGGACAGAAGGAAAGATAGTGAGTGCTTTAATTTGTTATTTGTTGCTCAAGGGATTACTCTTCTAATCAAAAAAATCATTTGCAGCTGGTTGTTGTGTTGATGTGATTGAAATGACATTGAAAACCTTATTTTGTAGTTATTTATATCCTGGGGGGCAGTCTGTCAACCCTGACATTCGATCATTGGTCGAGAACAGACCTGGCGACAGGATAAAGGTCACCGAGGACCAATACGAGTTGTACTGCGAGATGGGCTCCACTTTCCAGCTGTGTAAGATTTGTGCTGAGAATGATAAGGATACCAAGATAGAGCCTTGTGGTCACCTCATGTGTTCTCCTTGCCTCATACAGTGGAGAGTTGGTGATTTGCATAATTAATTTGCATAATTAATTTGCTTCTATTATCAATATGCCCCAAGTATCTGTGCAATACTAACTTACGTATTCATAACATTTGTTTATTTAAGTGCCATAAAAATATTCGTTATTCTATAAACAGTTGCAAACAGTTTATTGTAATTGTTATTGGACTTATCTTATTAAAGCTTATCTGAGGTTATTGAAGCGAGCTCCCACACATGCTCGCATATTTTTGAGTTCATTCAGGATGGGAACTTGTCATGATGATGTATTTGAAGACATTGTGAACTTAAAGATGTTGTTCTAGTTTATAGCCTTTCACGTTAACTCCTTTGATTCGATGAACTCGAGTATTTATTTATTTATTATCAGTTTATTTTATTCTTCAGTGCAACTGTTGTTTTTCTGTTTTCAGGAACACAGTGGGTCTTCATGTCCATTTTGCAGATCGGAGATTAGAGGGACCGAAAAAGTAGTGGTCGATCCGTTCACTCCGAAGAAGAATGATGTCGAAAAATCGTTGCCGTCGTCGTCTTCCTCACCGTCCACCTCCTCAGATCAAACGCTCAAAGATTTAAAAGTGATCAACAAATTATTACCTTTGATTTTTCATATTCAATAGGAGGATATTAATTTTGTTTTTAATAGTCTTTTCATGATTTGTTTACAAATGACAATAATGGCCTGATTAGCATTTTATTTTCACTGAAGTTGGGAGAAAACAAAAATTAATTTTTAAATCTATGCGATAAAAATTTTTAAACTTCGAGTGAGTCTTTTAAGGATGATATTTATAGACCTCCTCCACACAAATATTAAGATTTCATTTTTGGCAACTAAATTGTCAATTAAATTTTCAGCTTGTTTATGATGGCATTTAAAAAGTTGCATGCTGAGGTAATGCATCCATCATTTTCTCAGCTAGGATTCACAATGTGCAAACATCTTTTGTGCTGCAGTTTTTACAATGTTGTTGAGTTTAAAGTTCCACATCTTAATTTTTATCAATTAAACTTAATTAACAGAATTATGTATTTTATAAATGTAAATGTCTACTTCTTAAGCCTCGGAATAATGAAATGTCAACTCTAACATCTCCTATTTTAGTGATCTGATATGAGATATTAAATTGATGCTAATTTGTCTTTTGTTTTTTTATTATTCTTGCATAAGTTTTGCAACCGGTGTAAGGGTAGTACGTTCCTCTGAGTGAATAAAGAAGTTTATAAATTTATAAAACCTGGTCATATAACAGATGATGTTAACTTACACCTACCTATCTTTAAATACAGTGTGATCCAGGAAAAACTCCTATGTCCTGTCCAACTACTTTTGCCAACAATTCCAGACCCAATCAAGACACCTGCACGAATCACTTGACGACGATGCCTTCGCCTTTGTGCTGCTCTACACCATCGAACCAAGACCTGGAAGTGCCCCCGATACCGGCAAGATGCCCGAGTCCCCTCGGTTCGCCCAACCACTCTCCGCAGACTTCCAGGTGGTTTAGTTGGTTTTTGTTAAATGATGGCACATCTTTTAAAGTCTTTCATCACTGTTATCATTAATACTGTGTTTATTAATTTGTTATTAATTTATTATTAATTTATTCTTATTACACCATTTCTTATGCAAAATATTAGATATATATATATTTGATGAATTATCAGAGATTGTTATTTGAGATGAGCAATGATTTGAATTTTTTGAAACGTTAAACCACACGGAAACATTTTCATTTAGGAGGGGAGTGCCACCACCACCTTCTCAAGTCAACAACAACAGTTCAGCAAGAGATTCTCCGACAACTCAGACTTCAGCTGGTCGGTTGTGAATTATATCTTGGATTCGTGTTTGTCGTTAGGTTTGAATATTTATTTGGGAATGTACATTTGCAAGCGACAATTCAACAATTTAAGGGAAATCATCGATAAACAGAAGCATGTCTGTCAATCATGGTGCCATGTGGGTTGCAGAATCTTCTTTGAGTTCACCTGGTGAGTGGACATTGTTTTGTAGAATTTTGTGATTTTAAATTTATTATAACAAGTCTTTAATACTTGTGAATGTAATTAATTTGAAATTATGAAATATTAGGTAGTATAATTAATTAATTTAAAAATTACATCCCAGCATCAAGTTGTCATAGAAACAGAGCCCCTGCAAGATCCAATGAATCTATTGTCAATTGTTCTCAAAAGGCACCTCAAACCAGGTGAGCTTTAAGACTATTTTTAAAGATGACATTTCCTTTGTTAGGATTCAAATCTAATGTGATTTTATGTTTAGTAATCAATTTTAAATTATGTATTGTATTTTTATTTAGAATTTGGGTGTCTTGGAATTACAGAAATTCTTGTTTATTAACCATTTGGTCATCATTGGGTTATGAGTCAATGACAAATGGCAATGAACTGTTATTTACAAAGCTTTTTAAATATTTTCAACGACAACTTATCCTACTCTTTAGCACTGCCACTAGTCAACCGCAACAATCAAACAGTTCAGAACCGCCCCCGATACCAGTCAGAAGAATTCCTCCTTCGACGCAAACGCTGTTGTCATCGTCGCCGTCTTCATCGTCTGATCATCATCATCATCACCGCCATCATCAATCCATGCTGGTCAAGTCGGACAGCATCTCGGAAAAAAATGTTCTCCAGTTGTGTTCGGAGGGTTTCGAAAGGGTCAACGTGCTCAATGCTCTTGCGAGGACTAACAACAACCTTTGTCTGGCGAGGAGACTTCTTTCAGAAGCAGGCTGTGGAACACGGGCATAAGCAATGTCCCGTTGCATCATCCTCACTATAATCATACATACACAATGTTCATACAATGAACATTATTTTCAATCTCTTTGAAAATTGAATCAATCAACTTTATTGCTGTTGTTGTTGTTGTTGTTGTTATTGATGTTATTTAATTGTTATTATTGGTTGTTCTGCAGCGACCAATAAGAAGTGATGTCACAGTGTGGCATTCACGATCGCTTGAATGGGTCTATTTATAGAACTCATGAGAAATTTAGCAATAATCTTGTTCGAATATGTCCTCATTTTCATACGATTGATTTTGTGGATTACCAGGGTTGTGATAATGATGATTTTATCTGGTGATTATTAAATGAAGTTATGATGGTCTAGCATGATGGTTTGCTGTAGATTGCAACCTCAGACAAATAGATGTTCTGTGATGCATTTGTGCTATGATTTCCATGTAAATAACCACGGAGATGTTTTAGTCACTTACAGTTAATCTCTTGAGATGTTTGTTACTGACTCTACTCAACATAAAATGATGACGTTTCAACCACATTTGCTTGTCACTATCCCCTCCCTGCTCTTTATGGCTGAATGTTATTTTCATCATGCAGTTCACTTTTAGTGCTTCATTGACTCCAAATGATATGTGGAGTTGCTTTCTGTGTATGCTGTACAGAATTGATAATGTGCCTTTGTTGATAAACGAATTTCCTCTTTTCAAGATTATAATGATCATTTAGAGTCACCATTTTACAATCAAAATTTATTTAGTTATTTTTAATTTTTATGAAATGTTTACTTCAGCTCTGTTTCTACCTCATGAACATTATTGCAGAAATGGAGATATTTCATGGTGAAGATGTAAGATACATCGACAGTAGCTGTTTAAAAGATTTCACATCAGACCTGGATTTTGGGTTCTGTCTTGGTTAAACAAGAATATAAAAGTGGTCTGTTTTTTTTATTGGCACCTCTAGTTGCTATTAGCTTGCTGCGTTTCCAGATTCTTCAGTCACTTGCAATTTTAGCAGACATTGGTAAAGTTAATGCATCAGAAAATGTTCTTGTAAGGCAAAGTGTGCACAATTTTATCTTTCGATTTTTTCCCAAGATTCCTTGTCTTTTACTTTATTTTTATCACTTACTCTGTCACTATTACCCAATTCATTAATTAGCATTAATTTTTGTAGGTGATGAACAATGATCATGATCATCACAAACGAATATTAACAATGTTCATCAAATACTGAGTGGTAACAAAAATTTAGACTGGCTTAGAGGATCTTTTAAGTTCACATGCTTCCCCAAGTGGGATTGCAAATTATGGAAGCAGTTGTAGGAGTGACAAAAGTGTCTAAGCAACAAAGGGGAATTTGGTGGTAGGTTACTGTGGTTTGTGAGTTAGCCTGCTTTGGTTGTGATTGGGACGAACGTGTTGTTTGTGGCCAATGGAGCGCATTGTGGGGAGGATCCATTTTGAGTAGCCAACAATTTTTAAGAGTTGACGAGAATTCGAAGAACATGTATATAACATAACAGAACATGCGCCACTATAATCAAATTCAGATTCATCGTCGTCATTATCATTAGGTAATTACAAGTGGCTGAAAACATTAAGTCCTTAACTAACAAAATCAAAGGTAGAAATTGTTGTCTAATAACTTTTAATATTACTATAAATAAAATTAACTTTATTAATTGTTTAAGTCATGTTTAAGTAATTTGTTATTCAGATTCACATTTAATGTCTATCTTTGGCAATTTATGTTATTTGTTTACATACTGATTTTCCAATCTGATTTTCTCTCATTTCGTTATGGAGCAGCAAGATATTATATATCCTAAAGCGGAATTTATTGAAACAGTTAACATTTATTTTTTACGAAGCAATGCTTGATATTAATTGTAAAATGCAATCTATTTTTCAAAGGCTTCAGGTAATAAAGTGAGCAGATTGTCGATTCTCTGCGGGAGTCAAAATATAGTTCTAAATGGAAAGGTATGAGGGGGAAAATGACAATAATCAATTTAATTTAATTTATTAACATTAAATAGTCCAATGTTTTCAGACAATCATTATGACTGACAGCATAATCAGAGGTGATCTGGCAAATGTTAGGATAGGAAAGCATTGCATCGTAGGAAAGAGAGCCGTGATACGACCGCCTTTCAAAAAATTTAGCAAAGGGTAGTTAGTAAGATCTTATAAGTGATAGAAATTTATGCATATTGTAATTTCAGGGTAGCATTCTTTCCACTCCACATTGGAGATAATGTTATCATTGGGGAAGACTCAGTTATCAACGCTGCTCAAATTGGTTCTTATGTCCACATTGGGAAGAACTGTGTCATTGTAATAATACTTAATTTTCTTAATACCGTGCATTCTTAATAACCTTATCAGTGCTATTTTTTTTATTATTTAAATTTATAATATATAATATAATACATAGGGAAATATTCATTATTTCAGACAAATGAAATGCATCTGTAGTTATTTTTTTTCAGGGAAGAAGGTGTGTGTTGAAGGATTGTTGTTCAATTGCTGATAACACCGTCTTGCCTCCAGAAACTGTAGTTCCTCCATTCTCTCTTTTTTCTGGAAATCCAGGTGAATTTTGGGAAACTGTTAAAAATCTTTTATTTAAAAATGAAGCATTTGCTTGTTTTGATTAAGATTAATGATTCTCATGTTCTATATTTGTTTTAATTAAGGAGTGAATGTTTGTATTTAGGGGTTTTGTCCGGTGAGTTACCTGAATGCACTCAGGACCTAATGATTGACATCACCAAGAACTTCTACCAACATTACATCCCTGATACTCCAAGCAAATAATTTTAAGTATGCCATAAGTTGAAAATGTTACTATGCTTAAATGCTTTTTTAAAAGCATCATTAATTGTTTATTAAATTATGGGGTTCATATCAGTTGGTGTCAATTGGTTAGGATAATTTTCTGTGGTATTTGCTTCCTATTTTGATTCATTTACTGCTTTCTCTGAATGTGCTGCCTTTAAACAGAATAGTAATCAAATTATTCCTTCTTCATAGAAATTAGCTTGTGAAGTGCCATATTTTGGTCCTATTTGTAATTGGTTGCTAAGCTTTATTTTAAAAATAATTCAATTTGTTTCCTTTCTTATACTAGAACAATAAAAAAACTTAGTGAAAATAAAATGTAATTAGAAAATGGTTAAGTTTGCATCTTAGTGGTGTTGGGCATTATTTGATTCTGCTTCTCATGTTATGCTCTAACTTAAAAATGTAGGTTAGAAATTATTTTGTAATCTAAATTGATATTTAAAATTAGACTTTTTGTCTTGTAATTATATCTTCAATGGTTCATGTGGCCAGTTAACCTTATTCCTCAGTACATTCCAATGATTCCAAGCAATAACAGAACATGACAAGTAAATAGTGTCACTAAATGTTTTGGGGCTGAAACAATTGTATCCAAATAGCTTATTGTTGATCTCCCACTTTATAATAAATTGACGGATAGAGGCTTAACTAGGGGTTTTGGAACTCGAAACTAGTATGTTGGCGCCCTCCGCCTTAACGTTACTAATCGGTGTCCGATTTTGTCAAATTGGTGCCCCATTCGGCGTTTTCCAAGGTAAGGTGCCAGGGCCTAGCTACTCTGCTGGTGTCAATGGATATGGTGCTCAAGCTATTATCATTACAGACGATGGTTAAGTGAATAGATTCTCTATAACAGAATGAATAAATGGACGCATTTTGCTCAATTTTTGATAAAAAGGTGGGGTTATTTGTAAATGTAGAATTATCGATAATTTTTAAGCTTTATTTTCATTGATTAGCTTGGATTACTAGGTAAAATAACAATGGAGATGTAACATAATTGATAGCAAAATGTACGTTTAAGAAACGCAAAAGGGTATTGATCTCGGGGTGCAGATGTTCTCGAGTGATAGAAAGTAAAGGTAAAAATATTAGAGTAACCTTACTCTAATATGAAATCAATTTCGTATTGTGTTGCTTATTGTTATATATCGATCAACATTTTATGTAATTTTAATTATCTTCGTTATATTTTATTAACCTCAAACTATAATCATTTTAACTAATTAAACAATTTAAAATATTTGATAAAAGGTTATATAATTAATTTAATGAGATTAAATTGTATTAGATTCGGCAACCCATTCAGCAACTTTGGCAAGAACGCAGACGTTTTTCCGGTTCTGGCGTCGGTTTGCGCATGTGTATTCTCGCTCAGTTTGCCGCCGTTTAGTTCTGTTAGCGCTCGTCTGACTGTGTATTATGACAATTGATAAAACCCAAAAGGGTGTTTGAACAATATCTGGCTAAAAACATTTTGGAATTTTGTCAAAAGGAGAGAACTATGAGCGCCAGGAATTCCGGTATGTTTTTGGTAATATTGAAATTGGATTCGTGAGTTAACGATTGAGAATCCTTTTGTTGAAGATCTCTTTATGATATTTTCTTAAATTGTTAAAGATTTCCATCCTATGATTTTGGTGGCGCATAGTGGTTGCGCTATTTCAATTTTGTTAGGGCATTGAATTCAATGGCTGGTGTTTAATTGTTACTTCAGAAAATTTATACTGGATAACGTTAAACTATTGTTATTGATCAATAACATTTTTCAATTAACTATTTGCAATGGATTTAAACGAAAGACAGGAGCATTGCCCCTAAATTTAATAGATTATTTGTGCAAATATTGATTATCATCGAACTTAATTTACAATGAGCGCAAACATTTTCAGTCAGATATTTACAGTCCTCAGAAAGTGTTTCTAACAACTTATGCTGTTGGTGTTATTTCGTCTTTTTTTTAGAGTGCAATAGTGATCCAGAAGAAGATGCTTCTGAGCTTGATTGCAAACAATGCAATTTGAAGTTCGAGAAGTTACAGGTATATAATTGTAATACAAATATTTGAGGGACAAATATTTAAAATGACATTTCACAGAGTATCAGACCACTTTGTAATGTCTTTATTACCTTTATTAATCTTCTAAAATATAAGTAATTGCTTTTTATCTAATTTACAATGGATATAAAAGAAAGATAAGAGCATTACCTCAAAATTTAATGCTGCAGGCATATAACTTGCATCTTCAATCAATGGCTCACATACAAAAAACTTTGGAAGGAGAAAGCCAAAGAAGTGACTTTAAAACATACACTGGGAGATCTCTTTGTGATATTTGTGGTTTTGCCTTTTCTGGCGAAAAAGTAACTTTGATTCTAATAATGTTATTATGATTTTCTTATTGAGGCCTATAAACTATCACTGAATTTAGGCTTACAAATTGCATTTAAAAGAAGAAATCCATTTGAAGAGATTGGAGATGATTAAGGAAGCTCACATGAGAAAAGAAATCATGGTGGGTTGAATTAGCCTTGGATACTTTAGTTATGGAGATGTTATCTAAGCAGATCATTATTATTGTTATAAAACATTTGTATTTAATTGAAGGCTAATAAGTGAACGAAGTTTAACCGACAAATCATTCTAATATTCGCAAATTTGAGACGCTGCAACGGTTCGGTTGTGTGTAGATATACACACGGTTTTAATGTATTTGTTATGGGGTCAGTTACATGAGTACTTAGTAAACGTTGCGTTTTGTCAGGAAGAAGAACTTAAACAGGAAAAGGAGGCTTGTCAGAGAAAGATTGTCAATCATTTGAAAGGAAGATTACCTGACGAAGATTTTGAGGAATTCAATCCTGACTCTAATGAACTGTATTGCAAGGTTTCATGCTTTTAGTTATAAATTTATAAATATATACTTGTAATATTATATGCTTTATAAATATTTAAAACACGACGGGAACGTTTATGATGTAACGAAGGTTGTAGATTAACATAGTGAATGATGCATGATGTATCTTAAACCCATTTGAATTGACTTAAAGGTTTATTTCACATTTTTCAGTTATGTGACGTATCCTGCTATGGTATGATTCCTTTTAAAATGCACCTTGATGGGGCAAAACACAAGAAGGTTTGCTTTCTTGTTGCAGTCAACTTTAACTTTAAAATGGTGTCGAACGTGAAATTAAAACATTTTTACAGAAATTAGAAAGAAAAGGACGTTAGTTGGTCAAGATTATCCTTTTGTGTTGTTCTGATTGTATAATAAACATTTTAACATGCCCCTTATTTTTGGAGATGTTTATGTTGGGTAAATCCTCAAATATAAGTTTCTTGTTGGTATTCTCCATTGAAATGTTAAATTTAGCTACTAACTTTAGCACGACGGCTCATTCATTAATTAAACGGTGAATTTTGGGTGCTTGTGATGTCATGGCTAGATGTCACCACATTTGGCTTAGATTATAAACTTTATTGCATAAGTTTGAGGATTTATGTAGTCCTTTTAAGATCTTGGTGTCGATACTTTTCTGAGGGTTGCAGGAATTTGTTATATAAAGCATTTTCTTTTCAAAGTGGATGGTTCGGTAAAAATCGACGACCTGGATAGGACTGTGGAGGAGTTGATTGATGATTGCAGAGAGCCTCTTATAGGTTAAATTCAGTGATATACGTTCGCATTATTTATATATGAGTTAGGTTTATTGATCAATATTAATATTAATATTATTATTATTATTATTATTATTATTATTCAGTTAATTTCTTAATTACTCTCCATAATAATTTGGGGATTTTCAAATTATTGAATTTGCTAATTGCTCTGTCTTTGTTTGGAGATCTCTACAACTTTAATTCTATCTATTTGCATTTGAAGGATTGGAGTATGTGAGAGAATATGATGAAGACGAGGGCATCCATGACTACAGATACTTGTGTGAACTTTGTGACACCAAGTTAATCACTTCACAAATCATCCATCATCTTACTGGCCTTACACACAGGCACAAGTATTACGTGAGATGACAAATATTCTACTTACCTGGGTTTACTGTTAATATTATTATATTATATTTTATCAGTTTCTAGGACTATCCGTACAAGTAATATTTGATCTATATCCTATAAGTCATTAAACATGGTGCAATTTCATAAGATTCATTGATAGCACGTTAAACTGCTTATCTCGCATTTTAAACTTCAGAAAATCCATGACCCTCGCATATACGAGTTTCTTTGGAACCTCGTCCCCAGGTCATTGAAATCTGCTAAGGCTAGAGAATGTGCAAAGAAAACAGAAGCCAAAATAGGAAGAAAGAACATTCGTTACCTAGGAGGTCGGTGGAGGATTGCCGTCTAAGATCCCGTTTCAATTCAATGCAATGGGATTTTATTTTTATAACTTCAAAGTATTAAGTTTATTTATTTCTTTTACGTAACAGCATTAATACGTTTTTAGATTCGCCTTCATATGATGCAGAAGATTTGGAAAGATATTTTCCAAAGGGTAGAGACTTCTCACGACCTCCTGCTCCTTACCATTCTCCAGGTCTGCTTGTCTCTGATTAGTGCTTTATCGTAGTTTTGCAGGTCCATTTGAAGAATAATTAAACTTTAACCCGAGCATGTTCTTTCAGGTTATGGTTACAGAACATACAGTGTAGAGTCAAGAGTAGAGTCAAGAGTAGAATCGAGAATAGAGTCAAGAATAGAGTCAAGAATAGAGTCGAGAAAACCTGATTTGAAGCTCATTGAGAGAGGAATCGTAAGTATTATGTGATTATCTTCAAATTAAATTAATTCGTGATTTGATTGTTCGTTGCTTAATTGTTGAAAATGAAAGGTTCGAAGGCAAACATTTTCCACATTAGCATTATTTTCACAAAAAATTAGAAAGTTGAATTTTACTTTGCTGCAGGAAAGGTGCAACTTTGACTACGAAAGTCACATTGAGTCTGCAATTCATATTACCAATGTTCTAGTGGAAGCTTTGCTGAAGGATAAGCAGACGAAACTGAAAAAAGTAAGCAGTCAATTTTTGAAACTTGTTTGCAGTCTTATTGTTTGAAGCTAATATTCGTTATTATCTTAGTAGACATGATAACATTGACCCATCATACTCTGAATATATTCTTACACAACTTTCAAGGGCGATACGGATGAGGAGCTCGAGAACAAAATAAGAAATCTGAAGAGAGCGAGATCTGTGTTGGATCTGTCTTCAATCACTGATCCTGCACTTTCTGATGCTATTCATGAAGCAAAGAAACTGGCCAAAGAAATAATCCAAGGAGATGGCTCACTTCTTGGAGTGACGAACACTTTCCTCGATACTTTGGACAACAAGCTTCTATTCTACATGGAGAAAGAATCAAACAAGAAGGGCAGTGGCGTTGGAGCTGAAGATTCAAGTCACTTGAATGTCGTTGGTAGGCCCTCAAAAAAATTCAAATTTGGACTTTAGAGAAGTTGTATGGGTTCCACTCTTGAACATTTGAACGCCTTTAATTTCTTGTTGAGAGCTCCTAACATTGTGCTACTATTTTTTTGCCTATTTTTCTCAGAAGACAATCATTGCAGCCTTTATTTTTAATTGCGTACGGAGTTGTCCTGACTTCATATCATTGAGCTCACATCACGAGAGCTCCTAATGGAAGCTTAATATTGTGCTACTATTTTGTTGCCTATTTTTCTCAGAAAGCAATCATTGCAGCCTTTACTTTTAATTGCGTACGGAGTTGTCCTGACTTCATATCATACGTTGACTTAGGTACTTTTTTCAGTTAGATTCTGCAGACATTAACATCTGAGATGGTAAATTAATGATTTTGGTTGTTTGGAGTCACTTTTTCGCTTACGACTGATGACTCGCTGGAATACTTACGTTTTGGATTAAGTGTTATCAAGCTACAAAGCTGAAGTATCACTCAACATATCAACGTTATATATTTATGTTGGTATCTGTTGCATCTGGTTTATCACAAACGACCCATTTTGTTGGATTATTTACAAATGATGAGCATTCTAGGCCGAGGTTTGTTGTGAACATCACTGGTGGGCTAATTTCCTATTTGTACTGGTGCTGGATCTGTACTGATAGGCTTTTTTACTAATTGTACCATTGCTGAATTTGTTAGTTTTAAAGGTGTGAGGCACTTTAAACCACTGTCTTGGGCTGTAATTTGTCATTTATTGTGTTGAAATAAGATATGACTCTGGCAGCACCTTCATTGCTAATACTTGAAACGGCTCGGATGTCCTTGAAAGTTGTTAGGTGAGAATAAATGATGTAGTCATCTCGGAACTGCTTCTTCTTTTCAGACGTCCAAGATAAGCCATCATTTTTATGCAATACATAGCAACAGAAAGTTTAAACATGTGCCACAGGTGGACACTCTTGTAGTAAAAACCATGCCAGATGCATTGGCAGGTGTTAAGCTGAAAAAGTCACATTTACTTTTAAGTTGGCTTAAATTTTATGACGAATGCTTAGCAAAGGACTGCGGACCAACCTTGTTCTGCAGTAAAGCTGTAGAACAGGCTTTAGACATAACGGCGAACGAAGCCATGCCCGGTCTGCAGTTGAGACTTCTTTCGAGACCCCTGATGAGGTCATTGGTCTTTAATATGAGCAGAAGTGGTCTTGGAATCTTGTTGAGGATCTGGTTGATCTCTTGGAAGAACACTGGGGCAGACTCCCTGACAACTGCATCCTACGAATCATTTAATTTTATTCATGCAGGAGCCTAACCCGTTCTGCTAACTGTCCATGCCAACTAAATTGCAATGAATTTTGCAATACTTTGAGACCTAACCTCTCTATCAGAGTACTTTGCGTTGAGTCCAGATTTGAGAGAGTTCCACGACCTCCCCGTGAGAACACAAGCAAGCAATGGATACATACCGGCCACCCCTAGTCTTGTCGAGTATTTCTTGAGGCCTTCATTATCTCCATTGATTAGGCTCATCCAAAGATTGCAGTAATCAAGACGAATGTTTTCATGGAGGCTCTGAGTAGATATTACATCAAACTTTTGAGAATATAATAAAAACATGCAATGGTAAGGAGATTTTTGTGATGTATTAAAATTATAAATCCTATAAACGAAAATATAATAAGCATGTAGCATTGTCACTCGGCCACCATCAGTTTAACTTAGACACAGTAGGTCACTTTTAGAAATTCATAAACGGGACTTTAAATCAAATGGCATTAAAAATGGATTTCAAAATAGAACTATTTCTTGAATGATTGTAAATTGGCCATTAAAATCAATACTATGAGCTTACCAACCTGATATAATCCGTGATCTAACAGAACAATGACTGCCTTTCCATTGACCTTGTTAACTAATAGATTGCCTGGGTGGGGGTCACAGTGAATGAAACCCTTGACAAAGATCATCTCACTGTACAACTTTCCCAGATTAGATATGACCTAATTGGAAATTTTTATTTAATGGGTTTAAACAAATAAGAGATGCATGAAGAATACTGAGTGGTAATCAATAACAATAACATAACAATAACAATAACAATAACAATAACATAACAATAACAATAACAATAACATAACAATAACAATAACAATAACAATAACAATAACAATAATAATAATAATAATAATAATAATAATAATAATAATAATAATAATAATAACAATAACAATAACAATAACAATAACAATAACAATATAATAATAATAATAATAATAATAATAATAATAATAATAATAATAATAATAATAATAATAATAATAATAATAATAATATGTCTGCCTGAACTGAAATGAAATCATCAGCAGCAACTAATAACTATTTGTATATTGTCAATTGCTAAGGGTCTTTGAGATGGTTCAAGCTTGACCAAGAACATAAAAGTATGATAGCTGTCCTAGAGCAGGAAGACAACCTGATCATGATTGATCACTTACCAACAACTTGATTAATATAAATTGGCCTAAATCATTAATATAACAATCATTAACCATTTTTAACTTTTTAATTTATTAACTATATTGGTTTTATGG
The DNA here is from genome assembly GCA_021613335.1 of Whitmania pigra. Classification (NCBI taxonomy): domain Eukaryota; kingdom Metazoa; phylum Annelida; class Clitellata; order Hirudinida; family Haemopidae; genus Whitmania; species Whitmania pigra. Next base: position 683,565 of record JAJTWR010000311.1, read on the forward strand.
TGTTGCTTCATTTAATTTCCCCAAACCAGACCATGAATGTTATGTCCTTTAACCTAACTTCTAAGCATTACTGCATCGATTACAATGATGATGAAGTTACATACCCAGTTAACAACGTATTGAGTTAAATTATGGTTATGATTCAGACCTCCTGAACTGGAACATTATTGTCTTTGTAGAATTGCTTGTCTGCAATAAAGGACCCCTCACAGAACTCCATGGTGATAACCCTTGGTGATGTGACCTTCCAATAAACCTTTGGAATCTAACTGGCCAAATGAAATAAAAGCATTTATGAATGAGATAAACTAAATTACTAAGATGGCTTAAACAAATCTAGAAATGAATACTGCCTTAAAAATTATGTTCTCTTACAGTGGATTTGCATTTGTTTTTACAAAATCCAGCATCCAGTTGATGAATATTAATATGCAAACAATATACAAATATTTAAACAAACTCAAAAAAAATTCAATGACATTTAACTAATGAAATTGCCAAAAAATCATTAATGATTCTAAAGAACAAAATAAACAGTGACTTATTGAAGATTGCTAACCTTTAGAAAGTCAAGATGTGCAAATAGTTCGTGAGCTTTTTCACAATTTTTACCCTCATGTTCAAAATTCAACTCTAGTGGCAGATTTAATTCTGTTTCCTCTGCCAACCAACTGAATTCAAAATTCTTAAATAGCTTTGACACCTGCATCCAGAAATAATCTCAATTAACTCAAGAATAAATTAGTAAGAGCACAAATCCAGTTTAGCATTGAAACTGACTCCCCAAAATATGAATTTCATAGTTTTTATGTCTGCATGAGAATTTTCTCTGACAGTGGGATGTTGGATTTTCACGACAACTTCCTCTCCAGATTTTAAGGTAGCCCTATGAACTTGGGCCAATGAGGCAGAGGCAAGAGGATTCTCTTCAAAATGAGAAAATACTTCCCCAACCTACACATTAATTGAAGGTTATTTAAAATTTGTTAAATCATCAAACTAAATATCTCCTACCTCTTTTCCAAACTCTTCTTGAAAAACCTTTTTCAGCTCTTCAACAGAAGAAGTTGGAGAACTGCTATGAAGGACTTTCATTACATTGACATATTCATAAGGTAGAAGATAGTCTAGTGAACCAATATGTTGTCCCACTTTTATAAAGCATCCTCCATTCTTACCACAGAGGTCCCTCAGTCTGATTGCTGATCTGTAATGTACCTTTGCACACAAAAAAGTAAATGGATCAAAATATCTTAAAATTCACATTATAACAATCAACAAAAACTGAAAATTGAATGCTTTACCACGTTTCATCATCACATCATTATCAATATCTACGACCAAAAATAAATATAAAAATAACTGAACTTTACCTGTGATTTGACATCCTTATAATTTTCAGATGACTTGTCTAAACCTCTGAGAGAAATTTTGTAATCAACTGCTATTTTAGCCACCTGAATTCAATTGACATAAAATTAAAAATTGTCACAAATTGTTAGCATTACAATACAAGTGAGATCAAAGTGCTACTAGAACCAGCAAAACATTTTAAAGAATACATGATGTTTGTATTTTGGTCAAACTTACCGCCCATGCCGCTCTTCCAAATCGCACAGCACCAACACCGTAGGACGAGCATTGGTCTTTATGCACATAGCAATATCCTACCGAGCCTACTAAGAGCGTGTAAAAAAGGGGACGCATGACAATCTATTCTTGTTTCTAAACACAAAATGGTTGAAACTTAATTTTTATATTTTTTATTATATTTATTTGATTACAGTCCTTTTCACAACTGAGATGATTTGGACTGTTGAAACTCAATTGATGTCTTCAGCTATTTATTAGAGAGAAAAAGGCCAAATACATTTAGACACGGCTCTGAAAAGTGGATTTAATTTAAATGACTTATTAATTTAATTTATTTATAAAATTTGTAAAAAAATTTCCACATATTTTGCTGACGATATATGATTATTAAAGCTTTTATTTCATAATTAATATTGTTACATTAACCCCGCTAAAAAAATAATTGAATTGAAAAGTACATGTTATTATTAGATTAAGTGTTAACCTAATTATTATTATTAACCTAATGAATTGTGTAACTTATTACTATTATTAATTCATGCCTGACTATTGTGTAAGAATCCCATAGGTTAATTAGTACAATATAACTATTTTCTAAAACTATTCAAACTAGACGTAATCGCATTTGGCATCAATGACATGTTATGGCATGATTACATACTATGATTCTAATGACATTCTCTTAATTTGCTTCGGTTACTGTCTTCAAATGATTTATGTAAAAAAAAAAAAAAGAGTACGTGTGTCTAATAGATAGTCTGTGCAAGTGAGCTCTGAGGGTAGCGTGCCTGCGAACGACGGTAAAAGCAACAGCCGTTACGTGTCATGTCCGCAATCCAACTTGCACCGCCAAAAAGCGCCCATGGATGCGGCGCTATGCAAATGGTTGAGCGCCCCTGACGCTTACGCTCACGGAGCTAGACAGATAGTTATTATTATTATTAGGCTACAGCTGTATCTCGTGGACCACTCATTTGTCTCATTAGTTTTGATGGTGCGCCAAGACCACAACAAAATCAGATTTTAAAAATTCAGGATTTCCAAATCTTGTGCGCTAAGCACAAACCTTGTATAGATGAAGTCATTTTCATATGTGTAACGTTGTGCAAGTTTAATTCCATACGGAATCAATCATAGCAGTCACGTACTTTAATCTACGAGTAGTTTACCGATATGCAGCAGCCATACGGCTACTCCACATCAGTATTGCTCGCATTGTCCAGAATGGGGCCGTCTCCATTCTGAACGCAGGGTTCGGTGTCCATCTCCCCATTGTCCCCCAGAAGGGTAGGATTTTGGTCCTGAGGTCCCTGATCTGCCGACGCCTCCTCGGCTCGGACTTCGGTCATCCCTTGTTCGTTACCTGAGGGTTCCACCGGTCTGGCGGGCATGGTGCCCGTGATGTGCCCAGTGTATATGTCCCTCGACCACTTGATGGTGTCAGCCACTATGAGTTTCCTCAAAGTGGTGGCATAACTGTTGCCGATACCTAGGGCGGTGAGAACGCCATCGTTCTCATCCGGCCAAGTCCCCAGGGCTCCTACAATTATAGCCCCCATCGTCGTCTTATAGCCTTGCGCCTCCAGTTCCACTCGAATGTGTTCATATTTGGAGATCTTGTGCTCACGTTTTTGCACAAGGCTAGTCGGACCGTTCTCGAATGGCACAGCCACATCAACTACTATAGCCGTTCGGTTGCCCTTGTCGAGGATAACTATGTCCGGACGATCGTTCGAGGAAGACCCCTCAACCTTACGATTGATTCGCATCTCTCTAGGTCATCTAGTCTTACTGACGTGAAAACTAGTTCTAGCCAGAATATCAAACTCCCTCAGTAAGTCAATCCAAACAACTGACTCATGCAACACGAAAGTCAAATTGATTCTAACAAAATATGTTGACTCTGGCAAGCATTTTCAGACTGAAGCACCAAACCAGATCTCACCTTGGCTAAATGGGCACTCTATTTTACACAGAAAATGAACAATGTCAATAGGCAGAAGACATTGATCATGACATTGTCAACAGTCTTTGCTTGGGCCTTAAACTACCATGAACACCAGAGCAATAATATCAGTTCTATCACAAACCAGATGGAATACACTTAAACCACAAGAAACAATTTAGCCAAACCTTGATCATGCTTGCAGAAACTTAAACCAACCCACCAACCAAATCCCCATGTACTTGTCTATGAAGTATTAGATCCACTAACAGTTAAACTACTAAAAAACTTGTATGATATATGTTACCCATATTAATACATAAATCCTTTGAAGAGCAACATGAACTACGCTAGAGATCATTCGGACAAAATAGGCATCAGAAGTTAGAAATATCCCCAACATTTTAAATGTGGTCAAAGCAACATAGATCAGCAATTACTCAGCAAGCAAAAAAGTAATTTGTATCACAAGACAACTTTATTGACCCACCAAAATGACAGCATAACATGAAAAATTTGAGTTACATAAAACCCGGAAATTGTTTTGTCATTACATAGAGCAAAACCCACTAAAACAATTCACCACAATGCTGTTCCATGACCAAACACTACACAGAGTAGCAAACACGACAACCCACACTAAAGTGGCTAACTAGTAAACACAAGCTATAAAATGAATCTAGAAACGAAACTGGAGAAGCAGTACTTTGCACAACAAACTCAACAGAGTCGATTACTTCGAGCTGGTGTACTTCGTGACAGCCTTGGTACCTTCACTGACGGCGTGCTTGGCCAGCTCTCCAGGAAGAAGCAAACGAACAGCGGTCTGAATTTCTCTGCTGGTGATGGTCGAACGACGGTTGTAGTGAGCGAGACGAGAAGACTCAGCTGCAATTCTCTCGAAGATGTCGTTGACAAAGGAGTTCATGATGGACATAGCCTTGCTACTGATACCGGTGTCGGGATGAACCTGCTTCAAGACCTTGTAAATGTAGATGGCGTAGCTCTCCTTCCTCTTGCGCTTGTGCTTCTTGTCCCCAGTACGAACTGCTTTGGCCTTGCTTGCGGCCTTCTTTGCACCTTTACTTGCTGGTTTGGGAGGCATACCGACGAACACAAAGATAGAAACTGGTGAAACGGAAACCGTAGACAATGGCGACTTCGAACAATTTCTTTATATATCAGCTTGCTGCGTCAATTGACCACGTGATGTTGTGCATAATTAAGCCACGTGATAAGTTGACTAGTCCAATCAAAAAACAGTTTTTGAACTAATTTTGAAATATATTTATTTTTATAAAGTTTATTTTGCATTAAATTTTTAAATATAACAACAAATCATAATATTAATAATATAAAATTTTATTTATTAAACATATAAAAAAATCTTGTTAAAGCGCATGCGCAAACAAGGGCGCTAAAAAGTTTAATTGCAGTTTCTAGGCGCGAAGTTAATTGTTACAATATTAAACATAATCGTCTTAATTAATATAATTTTAATCATCTTATCACTCAAGTTACATAAAATTTAAGACATGCACCACATAACTAAATATTGAATTACATTTTGTAATTCATGATTTTATTGGGAAATTTTGGATATTGATAAAAAAAGTAGTGGTTTATCACACAGACTTTGGTCGCCCTCAACTACTATAAATAAATGTTATGTTGTATTATGTCAAGTTTTCAAAAATAAACATTAAGTAGTTGAAATAAATGTACCAATCAAGTTTGATTATCTTGTTGTGATGCTGGCATGGTATTTAATATTCTTAGTCCCAGATATGTTGGAATATATAATTTTTGGTTTCGTATGCCAATGCTGATAAATTGTTTCTAAAATTTTAAAAGTCCTAATTTTTTATGAAACAAGAAAGTATTTATTAAAATAACTATTAAAAACATTTTTAGTACAAACATCCATTAAAGGAAGTTTATTAACATTACCTAATAATATAAATAAGTTTTCGCGCTTATTAGTTGGGTAAGCTCACTTTTAAATAATTATTTACTTCGGAAGACTTGGACTACCTTGGACATATACATCTTTAAAACATGGATTTGGAAGAGACTCAAATTTTAGATATATCACTAGATGATGAAACGGAAGATGAAGCCGAAAAGGGCCTTCTCAATAAAAACCTGGTAAGGGCTTTTGCTTCTGGACTGCTTGTTCTTCGTATGAAACTAATGCGTTAAATTTAATATTCTTAGTTTATTGTATTTTAACAAGTATATAGGTGATAATTATGTGTTATAAACTATTGCAAGCCATGATATTTGCACTTGTTTAAAATGAGCTTTGTACATTTCTGTGATCTTGATGTTTTGACAGGTGGCAACATTGAGCTTGACAAATGCTTTACATGGATATAATAATGAATTGTTTCCAATATATACCGGTTAGAAAACAATTAGATTAAATTGTGGCACTAGCCAGTTTTAGCCATTTGTTAATTTTTTTTGAAAGATTTCATAACAAATCTAGGAACTTTATAAATGAGGAGGGGCAATTTTATTAATTTAATGTGATGACAGCAATAAAATTACAAATGTTTAATGATGAGCATTGCATATGATAAACATTTACTTTTTCTGCTTTACATAACATTTGCATATTTGAAGGTATAAATAAAATTGGAAGAAGTTCTGAATGTGAAATAAATATTGAGTCAGAGGTAAATTAGTATGAAAACTTAAAATCACTTTGAAAATAATTTTTCAAATTACTTGATTCAGTTTCTGTCTAAACATCACTGCACCATTGAGTACATCAATTCTACACACTTGATATTCGATTGTGGGAGCAGAAATAAAACAAAAAAGAATAAGGTTTGCAAATGTGAACATTATTTATAGATGTCTAGTAATTTTACAGATCATCTTATTTCAAGCTTATGTGGATTTAATTATGAATAATAATCATTTAAATGCATTTGTTCCAATAATTTCTAGATGTTTTTGATTCCCGAGGTGAGATATGAATTGAGGAATGGAGATGTTTTGAAGTTTGGCAATATTTGCTTCGAGTACAAGTTCAACACAAATTACGTCAGTAACTTTTCATATATGTTAACATTTAATTTTTCATCCATAGCATGACCATATGTGTAAATTTTACTAGGAATGTTTGAAATTTTATGTAATTCAACATTAGAATAAAGACACTAATTTATGCAACAAGTGTTTTTTTAAATATTTTTATATTTATTTAATAATATTCTTTACAAATACTTAGTATTAATAAATAGATTATACATTAGCTTATTAGGATATTAAAATTAATGGTCTTATTTCGTGTGCATTAGATAATTCCTTGATAAATTTCATTTAGTGCATTCAGTCTTATTTTGGATGAGTTATGTGTTTTGCCAAGGTGAAAAAGCATGCATGAAGCTGATGATAATAAATAGTTATCACACTAGTTTTCATTAACTACAATTTTGAAAACATTTGGCATTCCGTTATAAGTTTTTCAATTTATTTTATAAAATATCATAAAAAAATTTGATTAACCAACTGTGAACGTCTGACTTGATCTGCAGAATTTAAAAAGATGTAAGGAACTAACAACTAGCACACCTCTGCCAAACAACAATCAGAAACATCAATCTGGTTTTGAAAACAAGAAAGATGATGAGAATGGTGATTCAGCGGATGAGTGTGACAACGAAAGCACCATGAGTCAAGATCTCCTGATGAACGCTGATAACGAGGTTTGTTTGGCTAATAATTGATGAATCAACGGATGAAATATGTACTTATTTTCTCTGAAGATGGCCGCCATGAAATTTTATGATGTAAATGCAACAAATGAAGATAATGATGATCTGGCAAGAACTTCAGATGATATTAAGACAGGTATTGATGTTTTTTTGTGTTCTTGCAATTTGCTTTGTGTTTTTCATTCTCTTCATTTGTCGGAATAGTTGTCTCCGTCCTAATTTTCAGCATCACTGTTTTAATAAAGCTTAATAATTTAATATTTCAGTTTTTAAATTTTAATGTTGCATATAATTTCTGTTTGTGATATAATTGAATGTTCCAGATGTTCACAAGGATGAAATAACTCAAGGATCAATTTCAACTTCTGAATCTTTGGAAAAAAAGATTTTAGTGGAGGTAAGGAATTATTAGTCTCAACATGGAAACATTAGAACTACTTAAGTTTAAGCTCTATTCTTGAAATATCGCTCTTTAGTTACAACATCTTTAAGTATGGGATATTTTGATTTCTATGAAACAAATAGTTTTTTTTATTCTCATAGAATAGTTTAGCCTCATAGATCAAATTCTTTTGCGACCATATCATGCCATTCTCAGAGAGCAGCTGATGGGTTGAATGTCTCTGTCGATTTTTATTGCGATACCCCTTGTGATCTTGTGAGAGGCTCTCATTGGCCTTCACACTGCCTGGACTGGAGTAAATCTGGCATTTTGGGCCCTTGAACCAACTTCTATGCAGAAATGTTCTGCCTGGTATTCTTTGCTTTCATGTCCAATGGCAGATAACAGATTTGCATGCTTTACTTTATCATTTGGTAAAACTTTAAATTGATTTATGAAATTCTTCCCTATGGAACTGACAGCTTTGTCAGGATGACAGTAGCGGATGATGGCAAGTTGAGCACCATGTTATGCCACTTTCTCTTAAAGGTAGTGCCTCATTCCTCTTATGAGGGATGCAATGGTCCAATAGTTTGCCTCTGCAAGGATTTGTGGGCATTTGACATCCCTTTTTGAAGAGTTACAATTTAAATTTATTTACAATTTAAACAAGCCCCTGTTCACAAAATAAATCTTTTGCCAGTTTGATCCAAACTTTTTTTCTAAATAAATATCTACTTTTAGTTACATCTATTAAATGTTTTTTTTCTCTTATCCATTATTATATGCTAAATTGCACAATAATGTGCTATTCTGGGTTCAGATATTGGTGTATAAATGTATTGATTCCAACTTATTCTGCATTTTTTTAAAGAGTCCCAGAAATTTAAAGGAAGAATTGACAATACCTGAGACTTTTAAAGCCGATGGTGATGATAAAGCCAGTAAGTTTTTGAATGAAAAGTTTGTGTGGTAATGGAATGTTCACTCAGAGCTTATGATGTCAGAGATCTGCCATTCTAATGCATCGACTCCTGATCAAGTGCCTCCCTCGAAGCTCAAGTTGTTTGTTGACTCCTCCCCTGAAGAAGTGAGATCCTAATTTTTTAATGTTTGCTTGTGGCATCTGGTGTTAATATGTGATTGATTGTGCAGAGAATCAACTTAAGGATGTCAGACTAATGTGATTTTTGTAAAAATTGAAATGAAATTTATGTTAATTAGGATAAGAAGCCCACTGAAGGGAACGCTGATGAACCAGTTGTGCCTCAGACTCAGGCAGATTCTTCAATGACACCTATAAAAGTTCTGTCCATAGTTCATTGCTTAATTGTTTTATGATGACCAATAAAGGCTATTTATGTTAAGTTGATGAATGTGATTTATGTTGCAGGTGAATATTCAGACTAATTATGTTGCTGTCTTCGATACTCCATTTATGTGTGAGACTCCCGATCTGATGAAAGATGATAAAAATGTGGAAGAATCAATTAAGGATGCTAACCTTAATAATCCACATTTTGCTGCTGAAACCCAAGACATTGATGAAGTAGGGTGTTTTTTATATGTTAGAGACATTTTAGACCTTTTATGACATAAAATATGTTGTAAATTAGTCAATAAACTGCTAATTGTTTTTACATTGCACCATTTTTATTTAGAAAGCACTTAACATTTGTATCATTTAATTGTTTAGGTTTCGAGTCACAAATCTAAAAGGAAGAGATTTGCTGATTCATTGGTTGGTTCCATGGGTATAACGGAAATTCCAGAAACTCCAGAAAAAGACCAATTTGATTGCCAAACTCCTATTGCTCAAGCATCTAATTTGAAACTGAGAAATCAAAGAGATAGTTCTAATTATAGTGATGATGCTTCTTTATCACAAGATGATGTTGAGTTGAGGAGGAAATTGTTCTTTGATGATAATGATGATGATGATGAGGATCACAAGCATGGGGGAGTTGATAAGGATACCCCAAAAGATGTTTGTGAAGATGCCGATGAAGCATCTGACGAAGGAAAAATTAGATCATGTGCTTCTACAAATGAAGGCGATGGAGTGGCAAGCTTGGTTTCAGTTTCTGAAGATGTTGAGAGCACTTCTGAAGAAGTTACAAGAAAGGCTAAAATTTTGATAAACACAGAAGTTGGGGGTGCTTGTGTTAAAGATTTGCAGGATAACATTGAGAAAGAAGCAACACCATTGGCTGACGATGGATCATTTGATAAAGAAGCAGAAATTAAGACTGCAGGAGCTAAATGTCGCCATGTATCTGATGAAAGTGTTGATGCTGCAGAAGTTGGAAGTAATCAAAATAATCAATGTGATTACAAAATCGTGACTGAAATGCTTCCTCAACATGAGATTGGTGGCAATGTTGAAACAATCATGGAATCTGAACAAGGTGATAAATTAAGAGATGCAACTTCAGAAGAAAACTCAACTTGTAAGTCCAAGCATACAGAAAGCAAGGATTTAAAAAGTTTTCAGGATGAGTGCCAAGGGACACTGGCAGTTGAAAATAAAAGTTCCGATGATATCGAAGGAATCTCCAAGTGTCCGGAAGAAATTGATGTCAAACCATTTCGATCGAGGAATGTTTCCGATGTTTCTCTTCAAGCCAAAAGTCCCTCTGGGAATCTATTTCCTAAATCTTATGCTCATAAAAATAATGCATTAAAGAGCCCTGAATCATCAAAAAAATCAAAACCCACTAGTTCGCGTACTCAAAATTTGAGTCTGAATGTTGAGAAATGCAAATCGCCCAGTCCGAACAAACGGTCAGCCAGTTTAAAACAGATTGCCAGTAAAAAGCTGTTGAAGAAAAGCACTTCTCTTTCAAGAAAGAAACTCTTTGGAAATGTAGATAGTGAATTTGAATTGAACTGTGACGATGATCAGTTCGACAGTGCCAGTCAACGAAGGAGAAGTAAAGAAGATTCTGTCGAAGAGGAAGTCTCGAATGCGAAGGTCATTCAAAGCATCGTCACAGAAAGTCTTTCGACGTCGGCATTCAAGAAAAAAGTGAAAGAAGGTTCGAAGAATACCAAGAGAAAACAATTAAAATCGATATTAGCCGACTTGAAAGTGAACCTTGAAGATAACATGGAAACCATTTGCGATTCCAAAGAAAGTTCGTCAGAAAGGAGGATTAGTACGAGGTGCAACAAAGGAAAGATGAAAACCGATCCTCGCTTTGTATTTTCAAACGACAAAACTCTTGAGAATGTAGATGGTGATGATACTAAAACTCTTGAGAATGTAGATGGTGATGATACTAAAACTCTTGAGAATGTAGATGGTGATGATACTAAAACAATCGATTCCTGGGTGGCGCTCAAAAACAGGAAAAAGAATGTTCTCGCATCGATCAATTCCGATGAAAATGAAAATGCTTCAAAAATTGATGTGAAGACAAGAGAATCAAATAGCAGTAAGAGCCAATTAGAAAGCAAGGGTTCAATTTGCAAAAATAGTCCAAAAGTCTCTCCTGAGGTTCAATGTGACATTGAAACACAAGAAAAATCATCGAATGACTTTAAAATCACACCAGATTCCACAATTGTATCTCCTTCGGATGTCCTTCCTTCCAAAACAAAGGGAAAGAAGGTGAAAAGGAAGTCGAATGCTCGTACTCTGCAGGATGACTTGCTGCAAGACATCAAAAAAGAGGATGTTGAAGGTGATCACAAATTTGACGACAAGTTTGAGACTCCTGTTACTGATGAACGAAAGGAAATAGACATGGATTGCGTAAAAAAGGAGAATAAGAAGGATAAGGATGCACATAGAAATTTAAAATTGTCTGGAAATAAAAAGACAGTCAAGGGGAGAAAAGAGTCTTTAAACGTTGAAGGACAAGTTGATGATGAACCCAAATCTAAAAAAAGAAATACAGGCATCGCTTTAGATGCTTCCCTGGTAATGAAGGATATGCTACCGACGGACATTTCAAAACATCTTCCACATGATGATGGTGATGATGACGACTTCTTAAACAAGAACACACAAGCCAAACCATACCCAAAAACCAGAAAGTCAAAAAGTAGGGATGTGACGACAGCTGTTGGTGATGCAGATGCGAGCAGGCATAGATTGGAGAACACTGTCACTAAGCCAACTGATGATGAGATCGAAGCCACAAAAAGCATGAAGGCCAAAGCAGAAGATGACGGCAATCAGAACGAAGGTCGCAAGAACCAAAAAAGGAAGCACAACAACAGCAACAACAACAATGACGAAGGCAGCAGCAAAAGGAGGAAATGCACAGATGATAAAGATGGTGAGGATGAGAAAGTGGTGAGAACAAAAAGCCTCAGAAAAAGCAAAGCAATCGAAAGTTTAAAGTCTGAAGAGGCAGACGGGATGGATTGCGAGTCGAGCATCACCGATTTTGTGGTTTCAAGGAGAAGCAATAGGTCTCAGAAAGGTTGGAAAAAAGTTTTTACTTTATAAATTTATTATTTTACTCATTTTAAGCTGCTTTAAATTTACTTGATCATGATAACGCAAGAACATTCTTGATAATGATCTGAATGGCCTTTTCCAGTTTCCAATGTTGTGACTCGACAAGAAGAGACGATTAAAATTCTCTTCACAGGAGTTCGAGAAGAAGATGCTTTGAAGGTAAATGAGAAATATTTTGTATAAAAATATAAAACGACAAACCGATCATTTAATCATTGTTATTTTCATGCAGTACTTAATGACCTTCATTTGTACTTGAAGGCATTGGTATAATGTTAACTGTGTTACTAATAGGCATTTTAAAACTTGAGAGCAAATGGCTAATTTTTATATTAGATTTTTATAAATAATTTAAAAATGTAATATTTAAATTTTTCAGACATTAAGGAAACTTGGCGGTGAAGAGGCAGAGTCTGTTCTGGAATGCACGCACATAATTTCTGATCAGGTGACGATTCTGTTGTTTGTATTTTTAGTCAGCCAATCGTCTGAATGCCTTATTTATTCATCTCCATTGCTCAATAATCATGCAACTATTTATGAAGTGCGCCTGGTTGCAAACATAATGCCTAGATTTTGTGATGTCGAATGCAACACGGCTCTAGATTTGTTGCAAAGTTGAACTTACTCATCATCTAGATATGACATTTGTCTTGTCTTGTAAGTAGGCACCTGCAAATTATGAGATTTGTTTAATTATTTTTATCTGATATTTACATATTGGTTATCTCCATGTATTCATTAAATATTCTAATTTTCTACTTGATGTCATTAATAATAACTACTCATTATTGAGGTTACTAATATTAATAATGCCACTAGTAAACATGTTTGACTTGTAATTATGATGAACACCAGGTGAGAAGGACAATAAAGTTTCTGTGTGGTGTTGCCAGAGGAATCCCTATTGTTTCCACAGAGTGGCTGAAGGAATGCAAGAAACAGAAGAAATTCATTGGTTTGAGGATAAATGTTATAAACAAATTATTAAAATAACCAACAGTCATTAGTAAATAATCATTAGCATCACAATGCTATTAAGCTGCTCTATTTTTTTTTTTTAAACTGTTTTTGTAAAATATTAACTATTTTGATTTTTTGTAATTTCCACTTCGTATTTGTCATTGTCAGACGCCTGGTCATACCTCATCAACGATGTCGAGAGTGAACGAAAATTCAAATTCGACCTCAGAGAAAGCCTCACTCGCTCTGCAGCTAACAAGTTGTTTGAAGGTCTCACATTTCACATCACAAAGAATGTCAAACCAGAGCCCTCAGAAATGAAAGGTTACTTAAATAACCTTTGTGATATTTAAATGGATTTTGCATTTAAATTATTTTTCTGCAGAAATCATACATTGTGGCGGTGGAAAGGTTAATTTGTTTTGTTTTTTTGTATTTTTATTTCAAATCTTTTTTAATATATTTTAATTTATAAAATATTTTAATGCAGGTAGATTTATAGATATTTCAAATATATTTTAATGCAAATAAATAGATGTCTCTTAACATTAAAGTTCTACTATAATTATATGCTTTAACTAGACAACCTCTATTTATTAGTTAATGGCAAATAATTTCCAAATAGGCAGTGAATTCACTAATAACTATTATCATTATAAGGTTGTTGATTCGATGCCGAGAAAATATTCCGACAAGCTGATTGTCATTTCTTGCTTTGACGACACCAATTTGTGTAAAAATCTTCATGCACTTGAAGTTCCTGTCGTCTCATCGGAGTTTGTCATGACGGGAGTCCTCAGACATGTTGTTGATCCACTTGAGTAGGTTTTGTTGCTATTAATATTCGTGCATATTTTTAGTATCCTCGCATATTGTTATTATCCATGTATATTATAAATATCTGATTAATTTAATTGGATAAAGCATTTTTGATTGAACTGTTGACATGATGAATTTGAAGCTTACAGTGAACTTCATTGTAATTTCAATAAATACTTAATTTTGTTTGTTATTACCACCAGATTCAAACTGTCCCTCACATCTTCTGAGAATAAAAGTGAAGTCCTTAACTCACAAAAATCTGAACGAGTTACTCAGAGGAGGAAGAGATGATAGGAAGATGATAATGAAGACATAAATTGTGAAACCTAAAAGAAATCATTTAATTGCAATCCAACAGAATTATATAAATGTTCATCCCTGTTTATATTTTTTATATTCTTTATTTAGATTTGTCTGACAGGAGCGTAATTTTATGTTTAACTATTGACTGGCTCCTTGAATGGAGATGAATGCTTGTGTATTTGTGGCTGGGCAAACAATTTAAGTGTTTTTGTTACGTTAAAAGCTTGTATCATTTGTGTTTTTGGGCATAAACGTATAAATAGCAGTTGAGTTCTTTTATTATGAGAACTATTGTGACATAATTTAAAAGATTTATTTGAACCTTTGGCTGGTCAGATACATTCAGTTATCTATAATGAAAGCAAAATCTTTCTAACGAAGTATGTGCATTAATTCCTGAAAATATTCTGCAAATTTGTTTACATTATTTTAGATCAAATTGGGCGAAACTTTGAGACCACAATTGTTCGACCTTAAGCTTACATAAATTTTTTTATAACATTGGTTTTCATTTGGCCTCAGTTGGAGTAGATGCGTTAATATATATCGTAGTTAACTTTAAGCCGTTTTCAAACAAACGAAGACAGATTAGCGATTAGTTCTATGGGTTGCTTCTCTTGACCCCGCGTTACCAGTGCCTTCAAATTCTATTAGTATAGGGCTCTCTAAAGATAGATTAAGCACATAATCCAGCGTGCTATTCATCTGCGTTGTCAATCCTAGTTAACTGTGCCTGCTGGTAAAATTTAAAGATGGATTTCTGGATATCCATGGTTCAGAGAAGCAAATATTTCATCGGGAGTTGCAATGAGCAAGAACCGCGCTGAGAAGTTGAATCACTTTTAAATATATAATCCAAATTATGCTTTAAATTTTAAACATGTGTTGAATTACAAAACCTATGTGATTTTTTCGAAGACATGCAGAACCTTGTTGTTCCTTGTTGGAAAGTTGAACGTATCGTAATGTAATAAAATATAATATTGGTTAGTATTAAGTACTCAAATATTTATAACATAAAAGAAATTATTTGAAATTATTTATAATTATTATAACAAATATAGCAAAAACTCCTGACTGAACTTGTGAGGATTTCTCTAAAATGTGTCTTCTATAAACTTCTATAAAAAAATTTTTTTTTAATTTTTTGAATATTTTGATTAAAGGCATTTAGAATAAATGGTAATTTGCATCTTATTATTAATAAGTTAATTTCGAAATTTTTAAGGCTATGTAACTGAATTGTTATAACTGAAATTCTAAGGTAAATAATTCAAGCAATAAATAATATTTATGAAAAAAGTGAATATAACTATCATTTTAATCATTCAGGGGTTCGTCTTGTTGCTTATGACGGTGTTGCTCTTATCGTAAGGGGAATCGCCGGATCTTGGTCGACCTTTAGAAATTTATTGAAAAAAATTAATTAGTCTAATTTTTGACCAAATTTAACGAAGAAGTGGTTTTTGTGACCTGGTAAGTTAAGTTAGATATTTTGTCAGTAAAATTTCACTTCTTAATCTGCCCTTGACCTGGCAATGTAAGTGTTAGTGAGATGACCTGTGCCATTTCTCAGACTCCAGCTGACCACCTGCAGCTGTTTGTGACCTCGGGTTCAGTTTTTCCTTTTGGTTTTGCAGGTTTTTGACAATTTAAGACCGAAGTTAATGTCGTCTGTGACATTGCCGCAACGGAAAACAAAGATGGTTATTCTGGTTTCAAAGTTTTTCGGCTCAAGAGGATTTAGGAATTTAAGCAAATGGGCTAAAGGTGCTCAAACACGATTTTACTCGACCGAACCTTTTCAACCAATATACGGAAGAACTCCGAAGGCGATGACCGCTGATGAGGCAGTTACTGTAATAAAACCAGGTTTTGACTATTTTAGCTGAATGTCACCTGGATCCGAGGGTTATATAAAATAACTTTGTTTTCTAAGGAATGAACGTCTACATTCAAGGATGTGCTGCCACCCCAAATCTGCTTGTTGACGCCATGGCTAGATATGGCAAAAAGGCCAATTTATCAAATGTGAAAGTTTATCACATACATACTGAGGGCCCTGCAACATATACCCAAGAAGAATATGCAGGTTGGCTTGTATATTTTGATTTTCCCAATTTTGTCAGTGAGAATTGACTTAATTTTTATGTTCTTAGGTCATTTCAGAAGCACCTCATTTTTTATTGGAAAAAACTGTAGGGATGCTATCAATTCTGGCCGAGGAGATTTCACACCAATATTTTTGAGTGAAGTTCCAAAATTGTTTCGTAAAAATATTATCCAAGTAGATGTGGCCCTCATCACAGTATCACCTCCTGATTCACATGGTTTCTGTTCCATGGGCACAAGTATTGATACAACCAGAGCAGCTCTTCAAAAGGCTGAATATGTGATAGGTCTGTGAATAATTTTGGTTGAGTCAAGATGTTTTGAGCAATTTTTATTCTTTTGATCAAACTAATAATACAACAGCCTGGTAATATTTGACATTTAAACAGCTCAGATTAACAAAAACATGCCAAGAACATTTGGCGACAGCAGCATTCACATGTCTCACTTTGATGCCATGATTGAGGGACACGTGGATCTTCCAGCCCTTCACGCTAAAAATCCAAGTCCTCAGGAAGAAAAGATTGGTGAACTGATCGCTGAAAACCTTGTTTCTGATGGTGCTACTTTGCAGATGGGTGAGAAATATTATTTGCTTTTGGATGTTATCATTTTCTGATAGCAATCTGTTGTTTAAAACTTAAAACTTTAAAACTCTTATCAACTTATGGTTTTTTTCCTTGACCATACATTAGCTTGAATTCCATTAGAATAATCTCAGATTGGATATTACAAAAGGATAATTATATAAAATAGACAATTTGTTTCTTCTTTGCTCACTCTTTGTCTTTATTTTATACCAGGTTTATTTATTTTCATTTAATGTCATATGTGCTTTTTGATTAAATTACTAGGCATTGGATCCATACCAGATGTGGTTCTCTCAAAGCTTGGTGACCACAAACATCTTGGTGTTCATTCTGAAATGTTCAGTGACGGGATAATTCCACTGGTCGAATGTGGAGCCATAACCAACTCTCAGAAAGTCATCCAGCAAGGAAAAATCGTCGGCAGCTTTGCATTCGGTTCCAAGAAGTTGTACGAATTCATCAACGACAATCCCCTCATCTGTACTTACTCTTTGAATATTGCCATAAGATGAATGATAAATATCAAATACATTTTCATTGCATTTGATTAAAAACTGGCAGGACTGGTGATAATTTACACAAACAATCTTTATTTGTGAAGCAATGCAGGATGCAGGATACGTAAACAATCCGGTGGTCATTGCCCAGAACCCGAGGGTGACGGCCATCAACTCGTGCATTGAAGTTGACCTCACAGGACAAGTTGTATCTGATTCCATTGGCACAAGAATGTATTCAGGTAGGAGAGGAATTCACATTAACTAAAATTAAAATGTGATTGTTATTGTGACATTTTATTTAATTAAGAAGAGTTAAACTGACTCACTGTCCATTGATCAACTGATGAATTGATGACTATCAATGCCTTTTGATCAATTGAAGAATTGATGACTACCATTGCCCATTCATTGATGAATTGATCAATCAGCAATTTGTGAACTTTAAGCACACTCTTGTTATCCATGCATATCAAAGTATGGTTTGTGTGTGCATTAATTAAAGTCCATTTCATCACTAGGTCATTAGGATTAGAAATTCTTTCAATGTCTTAAACTTAAACTAGTCAATTATGGTTTGGAATGAAGTGGTTTCATCATTTTTTGTTTGAAGTTGGTTGTAAATGAAACCATCGAAGTGAAGTTTGCAATGCTGATGATTCAAAATTTGAGCTTTGCTTTTTAAATGCATCAGAAGCCATTTCTAAAGCTTATGATTTTCAACCTATAAAACAGTCTATGGCACAATGAATGACATAAAATTACATTATTACTGTTAAATGAAATCACCAGTAATTGAAAACTGATTTTATTTATTTTCAAGTTTCCAATAGTATTAGTATTTATCCAAAATTATTATTTTTATATTTGTCTGATATTTTTAGAGTGCCTTGTGCATCCAGGTAGAATGTGAAGGCACTTTTTAATTTATTGACCATTTATATAGCGCCCCTGCCCAAATGTGCATATAACACATAACGACCGTTACCATTACCGCCACATGCAGGCACGCAACCCATTCGCTCGACCTTTGCACATGTCTCATCATTATTCATTTATTTTCAGTTAATTCAGTTCTCTTTGCAATTTTCTCTAACTCAGTCTATTAATTGTAATTCAAGAATTTTTGATTCCACATAGGTGTTGGTGGTCAGGTTGATTTCCTGAGGGGAGCTGCCCTGGGGTTGGATGGACTTGGAAAGCCTATTCTTGCAATGCCAGCCACTACAAGCAGAGGAGAAACAAAAATTGTTCCATTCCTCAAGGAGGGTATGTTGTAGATATTCTGTACTAAAAGAGTTGCTTTTTATTTTGAGATTCTGTAATGATATCATTTCATCACACTCATGTGGATAAAAATATTCCATTAAACGTGAATCTATGAATTTACCAAAAGAGAAGTTTCAAAAATCTTAATGGTAAGAGTGACTATATCATTAAAATCTTTAATACATTCCAAATTCGCAGTCAGTCGTCCCTTGCAACGTAATCAGTGTTGAAAGGCTGTGAGTTTTATTTCAATAGAACCATCCTTATCACTAGCCTTCTGAATTCGCAGTAATTGCCTACACTATCACTGTTGAAAGGCTGTGAGAATTTTTTTCAATTGATATTTTTATCACTAGCCTTCCAAATTCTCAGTCAGTCGACCCTTGCTACACTTGCACTACTACCCTTGCTATCATTGTTGAAAGGCTGCGAGAATTTATTTTTTCAATAGAACCATCTTTATCATTAGAATAGTTAGCAGCATTTTTAGTGTCACTGCTCTCGTTATGATGAGTTGCGTCTGGCAGTTTTAGAATATTCTTTACCACTTCTCTGAGATTAACATAACTTGTGACACTATGAGTGTTGAAAGGCTGAGAGAATTTCTTTTTCCTATAGAACCATTTTCATCGCTAGAATAGTTAGCAGCATTTTTAGTGTCACTGCTCACGGTATAACGAATTGTCCCAATTGTCGATAACATGGTATTCTGAATCAGAAATAGCTGGATAGAACATGGAAATAAAGGAACCATCCAATAGAACCATCTTTATCACTAGAATTGTTAGGAACAGTTTTTTGTGTCACTGCTCTCATTATGATGAGTTGTATCTGGCAGTTTTAGAATATTCTTAACCACTTCTCTGAGATTAACATAACTTGTGACACTATGAGTGTTGATATGCTGTGAGAATTTCTTTTTCCTATAGAATAATCTTTATCACTAGAATTGTTAGCAGCATTCTTTGTGTCACTGCTCTCATTATGATGAGTTGTGTCTGGCAGTTTTAGATTATTCTTTACCACTTCTCTGAGATTAACTTAACTGGCATCAAGACTCATTTCTGTATTCCTGCTGTCGTTTGTTTCTTGTGCAATTGAATCCAACATGGATTTTATGTCTTGGATTTTGAATTTAGATTCTCAATTTGAATATTATAGATGGTCTTGCCAATATGTTACTAATAGTGACGTATATAAACGATACATCCAGCCATAGTCAACCACAGTTTAACGTTCTGAACTTTCATTTTTTGAAGTAATTCGTTAACATTTGATAACCTTTCCAAATGCTTGTGTCGTGATGTATTCACAATTGCTAGGGCTGTGAATATGTTACTATCATTATTGTTGGGTTTCCTGCAAAGGACCTTCACAAACCTTACTAGATCCTCAACTGGAACTAAATTTGGTAACACTTTTACCTTATCAGCCTAGTAATTCATCTTTACTAATAGTCTTTGGTAGGTTGTCGGACAATTTGGCATCTGACAAATGTTGTACACTGTGAAAAAAATGGCTGAGAACACGTAATTAACCTCATCTGCACTTGTTTGCAATGTGTCCATGCCCTTACATATAATTTCATTGGAACTCGTATCGATGTCATGGTATTCTGGATCAGAAATAACTGGAAAGAACATGGAAATAAAATGACCCATACGTACATATTCGTCGGTTTCGTACTAGACATAAAAATTATCATTCTCTCTTTTAAGAGAAAATGAAATTCAAGATGCCCATTTCCATGAGAGTAATTCTTGCTTGTAGCACTGACAGATGATAAGCAACGTGTTATTTAAGTTCCTCAGCAATCCAATTTCTTCGGCGAGTTTGTCTACTTATAAAGAATAGTGTGAAATATATTGTTTGAAAGCACATCTTTGTTCGGAGTCCCTTAACTTGGCTTCAATGACATTGAATACCACCTACAAGACACTGGCCTCCATCACTGTTAATATGCCTTCTACTTGATCAAAGCTTGTATGCATTGATACTTCCAATAATTGTCCCTTGTACTATTTTCTTCGAGCAAAAAGATTGTAAATATTATATTAGATTATTATAAAATTAATTATTAATCAATTTTTATTGTTTCAATAAATTTTTAATTTAAGTAATTTTAATTTTATTACATTAATTTGTTTTAACAAATTGTAAATCGTATGCTGTTAACACAATAGCAAATAATTCAATTTTTTAGCAGCTTTATTCAACTAAGCACCACAATTCATATAGTTATTATTATTATTATTATTATTATTATTATTACTATTATTATTAATTCAGTGAAGTTTGGAGTTAAACCTTTAATCAACCTCAATTTGCTTGTAGGAGGAGGAGTTGTCACCACAAGGGCTCACGTTCACTACATTGTAACTGAGTTTGGAGTGACCTGCCTGTTCGGCAAGAGCCTTAGGCAAAGGGCTTATGAGCTCATCAAAATTTCTCATCCTGACCACAGGGAGGCCTTGGAAAAAGCTGCATTCAAGAGGCTCAAAGTCATGCCTTCCCCATGAAAGGACATTTATCGTATTTGTGATCGGTCCATAGCTTTGAAAGTCATTTGTTATGAGGTGGTGGTATCATATGTTGTACTTGAAACATTTGAGCATGCTAAAAAGATTATTGGTGAATACAGCTAAAAGCAATATTTTACTTGTCAATCTCAACAGCTTTACATTCTCAGCCAAATTTTCAACATAATGTATTTAAACCTGATACATAATTTCTAAAATTGTTGTCCAAATAACTTCTAGTGAGGGATGCTAGACCATCCAAGCCTTATTAGCAGTGGCTGTCATTTATATTTTCTGTATTTAACTGTTTTGAGAAGTTTTGATATTTATGGAGGACATGCATCAGGCTTTTTCCTATTAGGTATCGTGTAAAAATTGTCCCAAAGGATTTTGCTTCACCGGAGATAATCAACCTATATTGTCTCATTTTACGGTCACATTTTCACTTGATAAAAAAATTGATGATTTTGAATAAATTCTTCTATTTGGATGTAATCTGATTAATTTGAGACATTCTGTTATTTAGAACTACAACTCAACTTCTCAAAAATAGTCTAAATTCATCAGATGATGAGCGTGGAGGTGGTTGTTACTGGATTGATTCTTCAAATAAATTTGATGCCTCACCCTTCACAATTACATCTGGTTCTGGAAAACATTTGATTCCTATCTGCCTTTTTAAACTGCTAGAGGGTAATACAAAACAGCAAAACTGAAGAATGCACGAAGGAGACTCGACAACCCATGCCTTCGTTACAACAGATTTCATTTTCAATGGTATTTCGAGACTGTTGTGAGCCATCAAAAAACGTTCAGTACTAAAAGTAGTATATTTGTAAATAAGAAAAAGCCAATGCGAGCCGAAGCAAGTTTGCAAAATACATTTCTTGAAAAGACTCCAAAAGTGATGGTGTAAACTTTAAACGGGATAAAAAAATAAAACAGGATAGCTCTTAGCTCTCAGAAGTGACATCACAAAATAGTCAATGGAATGCCTAAATATATGGTTTAAAAAGCAGTTTCAAATTCCTGAAAATAGATGGAATGATACTTTCAATAAATTGAGCGAAGAACGTCAAGCATCACGAAGATCGAAATTTGAAAATTGTTTACCATTTCAGATCCGCATTCCTGATGAGCAATGATGGTAAAACTTATGCTTGATTTGTAGACATGCCAAAAATATCACTTGACAAAAAGATGATTGGAAATAGAAGATTCACAACAACAACCTTGACACTTAATAATGCTCACAACACAAATGCCAATATGAAAGAAATAGCAATCCACAGTAAGAAATAGAAAAAAGCACCATTTGACTAGTCTGGTCTTGGTATTGTATCAGCATTTCTTCTTAAAAATTCGTTAACTATTGGATCAGACCTTCTCGTCCTGAGGGCTTTCAAAAGTGTTCTCAATCTCAAGTCTGGTAGAATCAAAAGGCTTGTTAAATTAATTTTTTTTAATTAAGCAAGCATACATCCAGCAGCCCTTTAACAGGTACCACTGAAATAATCTGAATTATTGTTACTTTCACCACTACTACTGCGTAACTTGCCTTCATTTTCAGTGGTCTGCATGAGAGGTAAAGTGATGGGGGTAAGCCCAGAGGCCAGGGTGTTGTGCTTTGACACTCCGGGAAGTGATGTGAGAGGAACATATGCTTCCCCAGAAAAATCATTTGGGTTAAGAAAATCATGATCCATGACAATGAACAAGAGACTGGCACCTTTCATGCTGCACATGTTATGGGGCACTTCGCTGTTGAAATCATCAAAATTCTTACTATTTAATCTGCTTTTACTAATATCATTCAACTATTAATAATGTCAAATGACTTTCTAATGATTGCTAATAAATAGATGGCATTCAAACCATGTTCAAATCACGCATGCCTTCCTTCGTAGATGGCTGGGATTTGAGAAGAATTAACATTATAGAAATAGTAAAAAAACTATTAAGTCTGTTCTATCAATATCAATCATCATGTAATACTTAAATGTCAAAATTAAAATGTTCATAATGGTCATAAAAAGTTAAAATGAAAATTCAGAAAATAGCTTACAAAGTAAATGATTCATTAAAGACGGGATTCAATGTTTTCTTGATCACAGACGTCTGCTGAGGTTTGATGTTAAAAAGGAATTCTGGGCAGACGTTGACTGTCACATAGGGATCACTAAGGCCTGCACATAAAAACATGACAAAAGTCTCTAAAAAATCATCTCAGCTAAACATTTAAACACTCTTCCAACCATTTGCATCCATTGGCATGAGATTCTTGGCACTGAGCACTGGAAAAATAGGCAAAAAAATAGTTGAAGATGTGAATGGTTACCATACGAGCAATAAAAATCGCGTTTGTCTGACCTTCCACAAAAATATTGCCGGAATTATAGTAGGCCCTCAAAACCAGGCAGCCATATTTTGCATGGTTCCAGTTCTCCTGGAATGTAATTATCCATCAAAAAGTGATCATCTTTTCTAACCTAAAGATTTAAAACCTGAAGGTTCAGTTTTAAGTTGTGGAATTCCAGTATCAGTTCCTCATTGGACATCAGCAATGATTTTATTTTGTATAAAAGATTCTGAAATAAATAGATTGTTAGCATCAGGTGAATGCACCACCATCTAACCAATCCTACTGAATTCAACTGATTCAATAACAAACTGGTAATTTTACAAAAAATAATAAAATAAAGAATAACTCTCACTTCATAGAGAGGACACTTGAGGCGTTCCAACTCAAGCCCCTTTCCTCCTGCATGGAAAAATTCAAGCAGGTCCTTCAAGGACTGGTGGAGTCTTCCTGGTATCCAGACAGCCTCACTTAACTCCTTATTAGATAAACGACTTGTTATGACCACTTAATTTGCCATCAATGTATTTTATTTCTTAGACAAGCACAATGGCAAATTCATTTTTGAATTCAAGCATTGTATGTTTATTTTGTGCAATGTAAACCAAGAATAAATGGAATGAAATGAAGATATTTAACATTAAATATTGTTATAAAAAATAAACGGATGTTCTCAATAGATGAAATAAAGAAAAGTGGCCGGAAAAATACAAAAAAGTCCACAATTGCAAAAAAACATACTTCGACAGAAACAACAGAGTCAATTTCCTCAAGAACTTCAATCCAGATGGAGTGCAGGATTTTGTCAAAATTCGTTCTCAGCAAATATTCATTCACAGTCTCAAGGTTTTTATCCAAGTAGTTCATAAGATTTGCTATGGACTGTGAGAATAATAATGTATGTAATTTAATTTCTTAACAGTTTACAGTTTAGTAGCTTTAGCTTGTATTAAGTAATTAATAAAATTACTAATTAAAAGATATTGCTTTGTCAACTACAAACTTTAGCAGAATTTTAATTCATATTAATATGCAAAATTTGAAAGCAAATTCTCACATCTTGATGAGAGGCTGCTTCAGGAGTCCAGCACAACTTAAATACAAACTTCTTCAAATCAGGTCTCATCTGGATAATTTAATAGCACTATTACTAACTGTTAAATTTAAATTTAAAGCAAAATTCCAACATAATTCATCAACATTTTGCCAATTGAATAGGAAGACCATTAAGACTAAAACTATTGCTCATTTCACGATCAATTGGAATATAATAGGCTTATGAAATCCGTCCCAACAATACATGGTCTCACAAATGTAAATGAAAAACTTCAATTAAATGCAAATGCCTCGCCATAAAACAGGAACAAAGAAAATAAAAATGCTTAGTTTTTAACTGCTCGTTATATGACCTGACGACGACGACAGTGATGATTATGATGCACTACAACAGTTGCAGTCATGAAAGCAGGCAATTAACATTAGTTATTAATGGTGATTAAATTACAGTTGGCTGGGCAAAGCGAATAATTGATAAGAATAATTTCAATAATTGGTGTAAGTGAAGTATAACCCAATGCAGGCATGAGATATTTGAGACTTCATTCGTTCATTCATTCATTAGCAGCTGATAAAGCGAAAATGTCTTAAACTGAAATGAAATCCAACGACATGCTTATATTATTAATCATTTTAATAAATTTAATTATACATCAAATAATTGTAAAATTTTTAGAATTAAAAAAAAAACAATTGCCAAATACAATGTCCTAAATGAATGACTTATTATGGAATCCACACCCACACATGCATAACCAATGAATGTTAATTGAAGGCATCAGGTCTGCCTTGATTTTAATGGCCTCACGAGCTTTGAGAAAGACATGCAATTAAATATAATTAAAAGTACTGCTGGTGCAAATAAAAGTTCATCAGTAATTTGCTTAAACTTTGGTATTAAATAATGTTCTAAATTAGGCCATGTTTTGAAAAGGAAGTATCAGCATTCGTACCTTGTCTGCAACTTTGTCGGTGACCATTTTAATATGCTTAGTGAGGTCTCCATCAGTGGTGTTGATAAGCTCCTCGACTATTGACTGCTTTTGATTCACAAACATCTCGTCCACACTTTCGCTACTTCGAATTCGGTTTCCTCCGGGTCTATTGAGTGACTGTGCAGCTGATAAATAGGCTGTCCTGATTTGTTCCATGTTGTTGATCGTTATGCACAACTGGAAAGTAAACATTCATGTTCATCAACCATGAGAGATATACTTTAAATGTTTTCATACGTCATCAACAACGTTAATGACAATTAAATCAAAATTATTATTGAAAAATTACGGAACAAATTCTAATGTTTAACAAAATACTATTCAGATATTCAAGTATTAACCTCTTTTGAGATGTCAAACTGTCCAACTTCATCATAATATCCCATCTTCTTTAACCTCTCATTCATCATCTCCATCACCTCAAGAGCTCCCTCACTCAAAATCTGTTAAAACAAAGGATGATCTCCAAACACATTTCACACTTAAACTCAAATAATAAATAATAAACTCCCACCACACCCACAAAAGAAATTATCTTACAAGCATTCAAAATTTACAACTGACCTTAACAAATCTGTATGTAAAAGAGTGTTGAGGAACAGAAGTGGCATCATCAGACCATCTTAGGTTGAACCAAAAGTTCACCACCTGCAACGACACATGGATTTTTAGTGATGCAGTGAGAATGTATCCCAGGTGCTTTCCCACCTGTCCGAAGCAATAAGCAACGTCCGTTGGCAGGCTACTCTGAGCCACATCCCCTTCGACACTTTCAAGTTGCTTTAATTCATGAACATTAAATTCATTTTACAAAACCTTTTTAACTATATCAGTTAATTGTTTCCATTTAAATTAAAAAATTAGCGCTTCAGAATCGAGTGAATGTCAACATGTGGAATACTTCAAAATCAATGGTTCAAGTGGCTCCCTCGATATGTATAACACTTTAAAATCATCACAGCAAGCAGAACCTGCATGCTACCTCAGTCAAAGCTCTATTAAGTCTACTTTTAAATTATAATAAAATATGACAATATTAAAAACAATGCATTATTTTTAATTATTAAAAAAAGCCAACATCGAGTTCGTGAATGAACTGCAATCTCTTGGTGAGGAGGATGTCGATGATGGAAATCCACTGGTTCACATAGGCCTTGAAACACTCATTGTAATTGACAGGCATCAGATTGGAAATGTCGCTGGAAATTAACATCACTTGAGATGCTCAAACAACTTTGTCGGACTCGGACGAACGAAAGAGCAACGATGAGAGCACGATAAACAAAGTTGATACCTCGGAGAGAGATGCCTCGCGAGGCTGTAGAACCTTCTGACGACTAGAAACAATTGGAACACGGGCATGCACGAGTCGTAATTCTCACCGCTGTACTCCGTCTTTTCCCAGTCTTGTTGGTGCAGTCGCAGCAATTCCTCCAGATCCGTGATCAGGTTGGCACTCAACTATGATCAGAGTGCAAATGATAGAGAGTTCACAAAGTGGAAATGAATCAAATAATATAATATAAAATGTTGAATAAAATAGGGAGATTAGTGAATTAAACAATGCCACAAAAAACATGCAAAAGTACCATTAATTTGGAAACCTCTTAAAACCATTTAATGAATTTTTTATGGTAATAATAATAATAATAATGATGATAATGATGATGATGATGATAATGATGATGATGATGATAATAATAATAATAATAATAATAATAATAATAATAATAATATAATATGATATAATAATAATAATAGCAATAATAATAATAATAACAATAAAAATAATAATAGATATACATTAAGCTGGTGAAAGAACAACTTCCATGCCTCATGACACAAGACATATGCAGAGCACGAATCTCATTGAAATGTAACCAACCAATGAATGAGTCTCCTTGTAAGCAAACTTGAAGAAATTTACGTTGGCAGCGCTGCCCAGTCAAAATGGAGTTAAATTATTTACTTTCAAAACATCAACAATAAATAAAAATTATGTGCCTTTCAAAAATGGAGTTGTAGGCCTCTTTGCCTACAATGAGAGTGAATACAATGCTGGTGATGATTTGGGTGTATCGTTTTATGAGGTCCTGATCCTGGAAATCATGAGGATTATTATGAAAGGCATACATTTACAAGAATCAAACAAATCACACAATGGCGTTTCGAAATTGAAAAATTTTATTGCATAGAGTTATTATTAATGTTGTTTCATTCTTATTCATCTCGCCACAACTATCGACAAGAGCTTGCATGCATTTTTATCCACAGCACAAACATAAAATGACTCTTCAGTTGATGTTAGTTCACAATTGGTTGATTCAAGATTTTTAAACAATTGATATAAATATTTATATAATGATGATGATAATAATAATATGATGTAAATACTTATTTCTAAATTGGTTAAATATGAAAACAAACCTCCGCTGATATATTTTTGGTCTTCCAGAAATGTTCATAGGATGAAGCATAGATTTGCTGTTTTGCAAATCAAAAACATACATGGCATATGAATGTTTATGTGAAATTATGACGTACTTTCTAATTTAATTTATCTCACACAAAGTTATAACAACAAACAAACCTGATGAGATTGGTCAGGTCAGATCTGAGTGAAGTGTGAAAAGGCAGACATCTCTGAAACACTTTGGACTCGTGGATTTTCACGAGGCATCTGTGGAGATGAGGAAATTTGAAAACAGAGAGCTAAGCTTTTCCTATAATTTTCCTTTTTAGCAATAAATGATTGATTAACAACTTTAAATGTTTTTTTAATGCAATCATATTCATTTAAAATCATTTGAATTTAAAAATCTCAAAAATGCGACTTACGAGAGTGCATCTTTGATGCCATCGACATCAACGGCCACATCTGTCGTTATCTCGATTTTATGGTCGATCACCTTCAGCAGAAACTTGCAACATTGATCCATTGACTCTCCTAATATTTCCTCCTACACATGCAAATGTTTTCAATCAATATTGATTAATTGTCTTATTAATGTATCCTTATGTAATACCACCTAAAGATATCAGCATATTAATAGAAACTGAAGCTCACTCATTAACAAGCTGTGAACCAACAGAAAAATCCACTAACATCCTCCCTGTACAGAATCTCAGAATCCCATTTCTCTTCCATGTCCTCGAGACTCTGAATCAAATGTTGCCATGGAAACATCTTCCTGCAGAACTGATGAGTCATGGCCAGCCACCAACTCCAAAGAAAATAATGAATTCCCATTGTCATTGTCATTGTCATTGCCAAACAATGTATTCCTAATTAGATGATTTTAGAATTAAAACCAATATGATCTCAGTAAATATTCATACCAGCATACACATATTTAAATATTGGACGGCCAAAAATTGATTCTACAAACGTTAAAAAAAAATAGATGGTGCAGGGTAAATCTTCTCACCAGATGGCCTGTCTAACTAGGGTAATGTCCCCCTGTATGGCATGCTGGTGTAGTATGGTTTTGGCCTCCCTGGACAGTTCTCCTGACCACACCTGTCCACCTTCCTGCAAGAATGAATCATAGGTATTATGTCCATTAATAGAGTGGCGATTGGAGAATAACAATAACAGCGACAATTATAATGCCTGTCTAAGAAGAATGTCGGTTACTTCCTTGTTATAATGACAACAAAGACAATTATAAGCACACTCAAATGAATGCTGCTACTTAATCATTCGTCGTTAACCTTAGCAAGGTTGTATTCGTGTTCTATGAAAACCCTCATGAGATTCTTGTGCTCTTTCATTTCCACCAATTCATAGCCCTCATAAATTCCTTTGTCCTCCTTGGTCGCCAGGTTCAACTCAAGTCTTATCTGACCTTCGACCTTCAACTTGTTTGACCTGCTACTCAAATCAAACCACTGATTCAAGCCAGTTGATGGAATGTCCTGCATGTGGATTGAATGAAAAGTTATAACAAAATAAAATATAAAATGAGTATTAAACCAACAAATGTTATTAATAAAATAGTTAAAAGTTGTTGTTAAGCCTCACTTATTACTTTCACCCACACTTTAAACAAAGAGATAAAATGGCAAAACCCGACAGCAAGTGCATTACCATCATCATCACCATAGCGACATAGGAATCATAAACAATGGCAAATCCTACGGCAAGGAGAATCTCGAGTGTTCCCATGAAGTCATCAACACTTTCATGATCGTGGGTTCGAGCTGACTGAGCAATCTGCTTGAAGTATCTGCCAAGACCCTTCATTCCTTTAATCTCATTCAGCTTTCTAACTGAATCAATCACTGAGAAGTCATCATCCCTATCCCTGGTAATTGAAATTATAATATAATAATTAATAGCTATTGGTATGATGCTTAATGTTTATTTTTAAAACATCATCTGTGCAGATTTGGCATCGGGGAATACAACATTGGAACAGCTAAATTCATTAAAACAACTTAAAACAAATTAAAGTGTCCTATAAGTTGCTCAGATATGTTTTTCCATTAGCCATGCTTAGAACAGACAAATTGTTAGCATAGTTTAAATATTGTACATGCAAAACAACCGACCACACATCCAAATGAAGCTTGTCCGTTGCCGCATCTTCCAAATCACTGTTGTGAGAAAATAAGTCTAATGTCAAACCTAAAACTGAAGAAATGATTTAGAAAACATTAACACAAACAATCGAAATTTCTCATTCCAAATAGGTTGAAGGGTGTTGAACTTGACTGATGTTGATTTTATGAATTTGGCAGGAATAACGTCAGTTGCTGTGGCAATCTTGCCTTCGAACATTGCAAACCTCTGAGCAAATGGTTTAAGCATGGAAATTGGAACAATCCCCAGCATGCAGTATGGATCACTGAAGCCTGTTGAAACAATTTTATGAAATAAAACTACATGTTTGAAGAATCTATTTTAATATCCTCACCATCAGCATCTTTAGCTTCCAATTTTCTTGCTTCAGCCACAGTAACCTCCAGCACTATGACAGGTGGCTAACAAAGAAAGTCTTACTGATTCAAACTTTTAAATAGCTCCACATACATCTTTCAGCTCCATCTTCCTTAATTAACTTAACTAATTAATTGTTTACTTAACTCCCACTCAATTCATCAATTAACCAATTACCTGGGTTTCAATTGATAACGCATGTAAGCAAAACATCATAATGATTTCTACCTTTGCCTCAACACTTCTCCTCAGCAATTTCTGGTGCTCCTCTTCAGTCAAATTGAAAGCAGCCTGAACGTAATGTTCCAAATCTTTCGTTTCTTCCACGTGTGAACCACTTGTTTTGCCAATTTTGTGCTTTATCGTATAAAGAGCTTCCGCATACAGTCTGTCAAGCTGTTTGATGACAAATAATTTAAAAAAATAAAAATTTAAAAACTAAGAAAGTTGGTCAAACTTTTAAAATAACACAGGCTTCCAGTTTTGTTTGGATTTAATATTATTTAATTCATGATGAATACTTTCAATAACAAATAATGGCAACAACATTTTTACAATTCTACTCTTAATATTTAGTCACCTATCACTAAAAACTAAATTTAAAGTGTAAAATTAGACATATTATATCTAAAAGTAGAAAAAAAGTCCCAGCCTCTTCTGCATCTAAGTCCATATCCTTTGGATTAAATCCAAGTTGTGAAGGATCTACTGACATAGCTTCTCTTCTCAAGAGCTTCTTAAGATGTAAGGTTATTGTTAATAGATTGAATTAACAAAAAATGTGTATAAGTATCTCAACTAACAACTTGACCAAAACAGCTTTCCTTAAAATGGTTGTAAGAACGTAGTGCTTTTGCAAATTCTTCAAAGAACTCAGAGCCAATCTCCTGCACCCTAAGTCGCGATAAAATATTTATATTTATATTTAAATATTTACGTTCTGCACATGATTAATAGATTTTGTAATAACATGCCCACCTTTTGTTAACTGGAGTCTGAGGCCATTCCTTATTTAAGATATTGTAGAGCAACTCATCCTTTGATAAAGCTCTCCTTATGCTCAATTTTCTAGGTTCGACACTCCCGCAACTGTCAACGTCTTCTGTTGTTTCGACCAAATCATACCTATTTGAATCCTACAAGTACGAGTAGTTGCAAAATCATTTCACGATGTGAAATCCTATGTATACAAATGTTCATAATTTCTTGCAACAGCAAGGATGCCAACATAATGTCTCAGGCGACTTAATGTCTTACGGCTTGCTAGATAAAATTGTGAAAGACCAGACGATCCGCGCCAGAAGCACCAAAGATTAAACGTGGCAAATGGCTGAAGTTAAATGTGTTACCATATTCCTTTGAAGTAAATAATCAGACAAAGGCGGACTTCATGCGCGTCAACTCAAATCAACTGCGAACTGTCAACGCTGGCGATTCTCGCTTGGCTTGATATTGACGCCCGTGGAACTCGATGCGTGCCGCATGCTCACTCCGAGCATTAGTAACATACAATTAATCAAAAATAGAAATCATTAAAACATGAGACAGATGTTGCAGAGATCTTATCAAAGGCAAGTGGAAACTACTAAGTTGTTAATCATCTGCCAGAATGTCAAGGCTTGTATCGAATGCACAGAAGCCGAAAATTACTCAAATAAAAAAAATTGGATTGACTCTTCGTTCTTAACGCGTTCGTCTTAGCACGAAAGGGTATGAAACAATCAATTTGCTGTCGTGATTTGTGGTCCTAGTCATTATCTCGTTCCAAGACTTCCGCACAGCTGACGATGACGCTGGTGATGACACATCAAGTGATCTCGAAACAGACCAGGCAGTTTTCCTTAGAAAACATCTCGAAGCAGCGGCTAAGTTTTCAAGTGGCAAACATAGCGTACAAAACATTAGGAACACGAGATAACATAAACACAGAACAGCCCTGCTGTAACAATACACCTTATTCACAGGACAATCTCTCATAATTGCACATTTCTGGTAACGATCACAATGTTAGATAACTAAAAGTTTATGCTCAATTGCTAAACGCCCAACCTCTGGAGACTGAAAAAGTGGTAATGATAACTATGGGTTCAAAGATACAATAAGTCTATTTAGCTGACATCGATACGGCTCTACACCAAAATTGTGAAACTTTATATAACCAAACTAAAAAATATCTAAAAGACGTGACAAAGTAGAGAAAGCAAAATAACAAATTTAGGAAACTGTCATTTATTGCTATACAAAGTGCTACACATTTTCCGTGATAATGAGACAGAGTTTGATTATAGTGGCTAATGTCCAAAGCAGAACTTCAAGACCACATATTGAGGGTAGCTTTCCCTTAATAGGAAAGTTTTGAGGATAGTTTGAGACCTGGTTGGATCAGTACTAGTGACAAAAGGGGGGTCCAGATATTCCCTATGTGCGGACCAACAATTTCTGAAGAAGACCTGCCATCCAGTTTGCAGTGGTGGGCAGACAATCCAATGAGGAAACCTCTGGTTGCTGATCGGAGCCGTATCCTATCAGGGATAAGTGCGGAAAGACAGGTACAACAACTTGCAACATAGAAGAGACTTGAAAATTAGTATGAAAACTTTGTAGCCTAATCTTTGGCAAGTGTGAAGCCAATAGAGATTATAGTGAAGATAAGTGACATGGTCGAATTTTTTTATATCGACAGCTGCATTTTTATAATAACTCTAGACTTCATGTAACTTGTGTTGGTAGTCACAAAAACTTTTCTTGTCTATAACAGCCTCAATGACAAAGTGGTTTTCTAGACTTCTTCCAGATAAAGATGTAGCAAATCAACAAGCTTTTATAGATTTAATCCTGAAGCTTCCTATCATTACCATTTCCTAAGCCATTATCATTTGGCAATCAAGGAGGATTCCATTTTACTGCTGCAAGAACAAAAACCAACAAAACCTGTTTTAATGTT
This sequence comes from Whitmania pigra, assembly GCA_021613335.1. Taxonomy (NCBI): domain Eukaryota; kingdom Metazoa; phylum Annelida; class Clitellata; order Hirudinida; family Haemopidae; genus Whitmania; species Whitmania pigra. The sequence goes on from JAJTWR010000311.1 coordinate 717,055, forward strand.
GTCTGAAGTCCTTGTGTGATACCACCATCTTCATTTTGTGTTTAAATCATAAAAGCTCATCTTCAGAGGAAATAAAATAAAGATTTCAGCCATTGAATCATGAATTATTAGCTAAGCACACCTCGTTATCAGCATTCATTGGAGCTCTTGATTCATGGTGATTTCATTGTCACACTCGCCTTCACCATTATCATATTTTTTGTTTCCAAAACCAGGATGATGTTTCTAATCGAAAGTTAAGCAGTTAAGTTTTTTTCTAAAGATCAGGTCAGTCATTCAAGTTTTCAATGGGTTGATCAAACTTTCATGAAATTTAACAAATTTTCACATCAAGTCATTTTCTAAGTAAAAAAATGAATGCTAAAATCTACAAAGTTACTGACATAATTTGTGTTAGAAAAAGATTCTGATGTTGAAATTGATCCTCGAGTTATTTCATCCTTGTGAACATCTGGAACATTCAAAAATTCAAAAATTATATGCATCAACAAAATTTAAAAACTGAAATATTAAATTATTAAACATTATTAAAATGGTGATGTTGAAAATTAAGGTGGAGACAACTATTGTCAGAATAATGAAGAGAATGAATAACACAAAGCAACTTGCAAAACAAAAAAAACACCAATACCTGTCTTAATATCATCTGAAGTTTTTGGCAGATCATCATTATCTTCATTTGATGCATTTACATAATAAAATTTCATGGCGGCCATCTTCAGAGAAAATAAGTACATATTTCATCCGTCGATTCATCAATCATTAGCCAAGCAAACCTCGTTATCAGCGTTCATCAGGAGATCTTGACTCATGGTGCTTTCGTTGTCACACTCATCCGCTGAATCACCATTCTCATCATCTTTCTTGTTTTCAAAACCAGATTGATGTTTCTGATTGTTGTTTGGCAGAGGTGTGCTAGTTGTTAGTTCCTTACTTCTTTTTAAATTCTGCAGATCAAGTCAGACGTTCACAGTTGGTTAATCAAATTTTTTATGATATTTTATAAAATGAATTGAAAAACTTAACAGATTGTCAAATGTTTTCAAAATTGTAGTTAATGAAAACCAGTGTGATAACTATTTATTATCATCAGCTTCATGCATGCTTTTTCACCTTGGCAAAACACATAACTTATCCAAAATAAGACTGAACGCACTAAATGAAATTTATCAAGGAATTATCTAATGCTTATGAAATAAGACCATCAATTTTAATATCCTAATAAGCTAACATATAATCTATTAATATAATCTATAATTTAGTATTAATAATACTAAGTATTTATAAATAGTAATTAAAAAAACACCTATTGCATAAATTAATATCTTTACTTCAATGTTGAATCAAATAAAATTTCACATATTTCCTAGTAAAAGTTTACACATCTAGTCGCGCCGTGGATGAAAAAATGAATGTTAACAAATATGAAAAGTTACTGACGTAATTGAACTTGTACTCGAAGCAAATATTGCCAAAATTCAAAATATCTCCATTCCTCAATTCATATCTCACTTTGGGAAGCAAAAGCATCTAGAAATTGTTAGAATGAATAAATTTAAGTGATTATTATTCAATACTAAGTCCTATAAGCTTGAAATAAGATGTATTATAAAATTACTTGTTAGCATAAATAATATCCTCAAACTTTATTCTTTGTTGCTTTATTTATGCTCAAATATCATGTTTGAGGAATTGATGTATTCAATGGGACATTGATAACAAGACATTTACTATAACACATATTCAATATAAGAGTAACAGGGACTGCAATAAACTAATTCAAACATTTGTTTTGAAAGTAATTTCAAGTTTTCATAATAATGTACCTCTAGTTCGATACTTATTTCTTACCTTATTTCTATTTTATTTATACCTTCAAAATGTTTGTTATACACAACGCTCAACATTAAACATTTGTCACAAAAAATTTTTATTTCCATCTAAGAGTATTCTGGCTTAACGTCCACAACACGTAATTTTCATTTGTCTGGAAATAGCAAATGTTTACCTGGCGATGTCATTAAAATGCTATCAATAGATGTTAGTATTAATGTATTTATTAATTGTTTTAATAAAAACCTAATCATGTTCAGATTTTATTACAATTTTTGGAATTTAAAGGTGTTACAATGGTGTTCTCATGCAATCATTCGACAAGATGAACTCGTTTTGTTTATTTAGTACTATTATATTTTTAATTTTCGAAACTTTGAATAAAATCCAAAATGTACCATGAAAAAATAAAGCTTTTTAGAAAATATTGTTTGACATGTCTTAAATTTTATTTAACTTGAATTATTATTATAACAATTAACTTCGCGCCCATAGACCGCAATTCGACTTTTTAGCGCCCTTATTTGCGCGTGCGCCTCCATAAAACTGAAATTTGTTATAAGTAAAATTTGACGTTATTAATATTACAATTTTGTTATTGTTTTTAAAAATTTAATTTGTAATAAATTGTTATAAAAATAAATGTAAGTTAAAATTTGTTCAAATGCTCTTTTATGATTGGACAAAAACGATAGTCAAAGTATCACGTGGTCAATTGACGCAGCAAGCTGATATATAAAGAAATTGTTCGAAGTCGCCATTGTCTACGGTTTCCGTTTCACCAGTTTCTATCTTTGTGTTCGTCGGTATGCCTCCCAAACCAGCAAGTAAAGGTGCAAAGAAGGCCGCAAGCAAGGCCAAAGCAGTTCGTACTGGGGACAAGAAGCACAAGCGCAAGAGGAAGGAGAGCTACGCCATCTACATTTACAAGGTCTTGAAGCAGGTTCATCCCGACACCGGTATCAGTAGCAAGGCTATGTCCATCATGAACTCCTTTGTCAACGACATCTTCGAGAGAATTGCAGCTGAGTCTTCTCGTCTCGCTCACTACAACCGTCGTTCGACCATCACCAGCAGAGAAATTCAGACCGCTGTTCGTTTGCTTCTTCCTGGAGAGCTGGCCAAGCACGCCGTCAGTGAAGGCACCAAGGCTGTCACGAAGTACACCAGCTCGAAGTAATCGACTCTGTTGAGTTTGTGCAAAGTACTGCTTCACCGATTTCTTCTAAATTTATTTTGGATATAAACTACATTAGTTTGTTATTACTGGTTTATCATTAGTAGTTCGGGTTGATGTTTTGGCTTTCAATGTTGATTCCTATTGGGTTTGTTTTTCGTTATGGGGTGTCGATGTGTGTCACGCTGGCTTTGTTTGGTCCTGGATTAGGCTGAATTTTGATGGATTGTTTTAGTGGCTTTCCCCAGCTGTGGTTTGCTCTATGTATTTGTAAAGCATTTCACTGGTTTTACTTGATGTTTTGGTAGGGTCAATAAAGTCAAAAGTACTTGTGTTACAATAATTTGTTGTTGTTTTCTATGTAAATGCTGTTTGAGGTTGCTCTATGAGCTTGTTGTGACTGCATCAAAATTGTTGGCAGGCTTTTTGAACTGGTTTGGCTTGCCGAGATGTAGGTATGTCTAGTCGTAGTTCAACATTTTGGTACTTTGTGATTTGTTGTGGAAAACAACTCCTATAATATATTTGTTCCTACTGCTGTAATATGGAGCTTTTATTGACGTATGCCACTCCCAACACCTAGTGTTATGCTTGTAAAGTCACTGTTTCCTGTGACCTATTATCTACCATAATCCAATGCATTTTGGAAATTTTTTCTTATTTTCCTATCCTCAGATATTCTTAACAGCATTTGGAAAATGAGGGGAACATTGAGCTGGGGCGAATTCAAGATATGGGTCCCAGACAATGCTTCTAATTCCCATAATTAAAATAATGAAATATTTAACTACCACACTCTTGAGCCACTTAATATTTTTGTTGGGAAAAGTTTAAAATTATGCAAAAATTCCTAGATTTGTTCAATGACAGTCTCTTCCTGTCAGCAATTTTAGCCTGGGGGTCTCTTAAAATAAGGTTGTGAAAACTCATTTTGTTACTAGGTCTTAAATGCTATATGAAATTTTATAAAATCGTCGAAAATGTTTCTCTTTGTCGCATTAACTCTGGTTAATGGAGATAAAAATCAATAACTTCATACAGTCAGTGCCTTTAGAGGTTTTAATAAACTAAGCAAAACTAACATTAGCCAAAAATAACTGAGGGTGTCCACATTCAGCATTTTGTTCTCAGAAAGATAAGAGATTACGAAGGAATCTTGCCAAGCTGATATTTTTGTTCATTTGAATGTCATTTGTGTTCCGATATGAAACTTTAAAGGCATGATCTGTTGGTCCCACCAAAATTGAAATTAAAAACCTGAACCACTAGCAAAATATGTTAATATTTTAATAGGGCGATTGCAAGGCAAAAAGTCAAGTCATCCTCGCTACTTTTGGACTGAAAAAGAGACTGATGTCTTCGAGAGAACGTCCCATGGTCTCAGGAACAAAGCAAGAAACGTAGATGACGGCCACGAATGCGAACAAACCGAACATGGCAAATACTCCGTCCATGCCGAGGAAGCTTTTGAAGGCATCAAAATATAGAGTCACAAGAAATGCAAAAAACCAGTTGGTAAATGTCGCTATTCCGATGGCAGATCCGCGGGCACGACAAGGAAATATTTCTGAAGCGAGCAGTCCGGGGATGGGTCCCCAGCCGATCGAGAAGGCTGAAATGTAAGTGACCAGGCTCATCAGCACCAGGCTTCCCAAACTGGAACCTTAAAAAATATGATTAAGGTGTTAACAAATGAATCCTCATTTTATTTAGCATATAAGGTATTGTGACTGCACGAAGCTTATCAGCCGCTCCTATCCTATCCTTGGGCATGCGACCAAAACACATGGCATTCTTAGCTAATGTAAAGCTGATGTAAATCAACTAACATTAGTCAAGCAATCATTTCATGAATTATGATTTGGAATTTTGAACAGAAATTAAAACATTCTAACTTTGTGGCTGAGAAGCTTGAGGCACACTGGAAGAAATTGGCTGAAAGTGGAAGCACAGGGCCATCACAAAACAGGAAAGAGACATGCCCAGCCCAGCCACACAGAGCAATTTTCGTCTTCCGGCACGATCCATGCAGGCGGCAGCGACCGCAGTTGCAAGCACTTGGACCATACCAACAATACATGTGGCCAATGCACCGTGTTCTTGTTTAAATCCAGCAGATATAAAAATAGAAACTGTATAGAACATGACCGCATTAATGCCAGTCAACTGTTGGAAAATCATTATTAGCACAGAAACAGTCAGGGGCTTGTAGAGCTCGGGAGTGAAAAACTCAGCCAACGACAGCTGAAATGACATTCGTCGCAATCTCATTTAGACATCATTTGCTTTTGGTAATGTCTGTGCTCTAACCTTGCTCTCGTCTTGAGACTCTTCCATCTCTCGGAATTCATCATCTGCCTGGGAGCTAGAGTCCCTGAGCAATGTTAGAACCCTATGAGCATCCTTCTTCAGCCCAATTTTGAACAAATATCGAGGAGTTTCAGGAACTCTGAAGGCACACAACATGGCAAGCAATGATAGAAAAGCACAGGTCAATGCCATAGTTTGCCAGGTGAGGAATACTCCAAAAACATATACCAGTACAATCCCCAGTGTTATGAACAGCTGGACTCCTGCTCCATATTTCCCCCTCATGTCTTTTTTGGATGTTTCAGACACATAAAGGGGACTGACCACACACACCATACCTCCACCAACACCAGTCAGAAATCTAAATTTAAAAATTTTTTTTTTGAAATATTTGCATGGCTTAAAAATAAATTACTGGTTTTGCATTACAGAAAAAGTTGCAAATTAAATTAAAGTTATAAATGTCGAATGCTTAACTGGTGATCAATCACATTAATAAGGCTTGATTGAAGCCACCAACATAAAACTATTAAACAAAATTGTAATGATGCAACTCAGAACTTCCAGAGCATTTTGAGTTTAGCATGTTCAATGTGAAACCACTTACAATTGCATTTACATAAGCAATGCAAAAAACATGCATAGTCAAAAGTGAAAGTAAAAAAATATTCATGAGGTCTGTTAGTTTTTATACCCATCAACTTCGCATTAAATAGTGCCATCTAATATCGAAATCGCAAAAAAATTAAAAAAGAACATTTGAACCTCCCAAAACTCAGGAGGCGCAAATCCACCCCTTTGCTTATAAAAAGCCATCCAATCAAAAATGGCAATGAGCTGAATGCCAGAGTCTTTTTCCTACCCACTTGGTCCACCAAATAACCTGCTAGAGGACATCCTAGCATGCCTCCAATTGTGGCTACCGAGCTAAACCATGCAGCTTCATTCCCTTTACCATGTAACGGTTCATTGATTTCTTGCATTTTTGGGAGAGCTGGTGATGTATAACCAATCATGAACCCAAATGAAAGTGCCCCTAAATAACTGGGCAGATAACAAATAAAATCTTTGGTGAATTGATTCATGCTTCCATTCGCTGCAAAGCGGAGAGCAAATTAGTCAGTCGAGGCAAACGCACACAAACAAAAATAGACAAACGTAAACAGGTCCGACGCCTAAAAATTTTTTTATGGCATTTTTTCTTAAATAGATTTTCTTCAAAAAAGTTTTCTATACATATTACTCACGTAAATCTTTAAAACGTTCTTAAATGTTAAATTAGTTTTGTTGATCGTACACAGGGTGAATTGTAATAAGGAATTAACGACGCACTCTATTAAATTCCCGACAGTTCCTCTCGTAGAGTGACCTTCTGCTGGTTTCTTTGCTAATAACTGATGAAGTGGTGAGGTTAGAGATTCAATCAAAAGTTTGTGAGTGTGAGTTGGCCAGCAATCGAGTGAATAAACCACCTTATTGAAGAACCACGAGATTGTAAGGAAGCCAGAAGATTGCGTTTTATGGAGCCTAGTGTTATTCCAAAAGAAAAATATGTATCTCTGGTAATATACCATTTATTCGAGAATTTTTCGTTTGACTGCCGATGCAATAAGTATGCTTTTTAACAACTATAATTATTTGTAATATTATGTTAAGACATTATTTTCTGCAATATTAATGTGTATAACATTGTTTAATTTTCCACTCGACAATCACATTAAGTTGAAGTTATGCACTCTCTTTTTCTTTCTTTAAACTGTTATTATTTGACTTAATCTTATAATAAATAAAGGACGTCAAAGTAATTTTTACTGCTTAAATGAATTTTCCTTAATGAAATTGTCTTTGCCTTTAGCAGGGTTTCTTTCAGGCATTATTGTTCGGGGGGGCATTTCATGAGTTCGGGGGGCGGCAGTTTTTCGTGCCAAATACAAGTTTAAAATCAAATCACGCATAACCTCAGTTCAATAATTATATTTTAGGTAAAAACATATTGAAAATCATTTATACAAACTAAAATTTAAAATGTTTATTAACTGAAATGTTTAAAGAAATTTTATACGCCGAGGTTTTTTGAGAGCATATAAATCTACTACTCTATCAAGAAAATCTTCCGTTGGACCTTGTTGCGTACGTAACTGCAACATAAAACTAACAAAGATTTATTAACAAGCACGAGAGCCCATCGAGACAAGAGCCGATGCGGCCAAGCAGAAACGAGGAATGAGTCAAAACCAAGCGAAGTTGGAGACGAACGAGGCGAGCTGACGAGAGTCTCCTGCTGTTGTTTAAATAGACTTTCGCTAGGACTTCAAACAAAGGAGTCCACTGCTATGCGCTGAGTCACTGTTGCTGTCCTGCACGTTTGTGGCCTGGCGGAGTTGTAGGCCGAAGTTCTGTGTCCGACGTTCCTAGTGTTGTGCGCCTGGAGTTTGTGTGTGATGATGCAAGTAGGACGAAGTTCAGTGTCCAACAACCTTCAATGCTTATGGTCATACAATGAGTTAAAGTTTCTGGTAGCATTCTATTTCTTGCTTTGCTTAGAATCCTGTTCATTGTACTAAATGATCTTTCTACTGAAGCAGTTGTTACTGGAATTACAAGAAGAATTTCACAAAGCCTTTGTAGTTCACAGTATCCCAAATCAGCTTCCAGTATTTTGTTCAATGGGTTTTCATCCATTTTGTACTTTTTGCACTCAACCATAGATTTTATGAAAAATTTAAAAGATTTTAAATCCGCGAGTACAGCTTCTGCATTTAGAATGGGAAAGTTGTTATAAAAAGTTATGATGTCTTCTTCTTGAATACCTGACATTGATTCAAAAGTCTCAAATTGACTTGCAAATAACATAATCTCAATCGATTTGTCATTAAATCTGTCTTTGATGACAGTTTCACAATACTTCTTCATTCCTGGTAATACGCTTTCAGCACTTTCATCTTCAACCAGGTGTGTTTCTAATTTTATCTCATCAACTTTGCATTTAATCTTTTTTTGTAAATGACTCTCGGTATCTTCGCACTGCTTCACAATATCATTCAATTTTGTTGAAGTAATCAATGGGATGACTTTAGTCAAACTTAAATCTTTTTTTTTGTAAAGCATTGCTGAGAAAAGAGAAAAAAAATTTTTTCGGGGGGGGGGGCGATGGCTGAGCTCCGGGGGGCTTATCCCCCCCGAAAGTATGCCTGAAAGAAACCCTGGCCTTTAGTCGACCTTAGCATTTGAATTCACTTCTTTGCCAAATTAAATAATTATGAATTGAAAGGTAAATAATGGACAAGTCGAGAAAAAAGTCGGTAATTTAAAAACATTTCAATTTTTCATCCATTTACGTAAATAAAACGCAATCTAAAACATCGAACAATAATGTTGGACTGTGCGGGCGTGAAACAAATGAACTAAACATTGTCCAACTTTATAAATTTCCCATCAAAAACTCAAAATATTAATCTTTTGTTTGTACGCACAATTAAACTAATTTTGATCTAGTTCACGATACTAATGCTAATTCAAACTTAAACACGTTCTACTTGGTGCAGTCCCTTAACTTTTGCCACTGATCAGCAAATCCAGATAGTGTGCATCTGGTTCATTTTCAAACCACCACAATCGTCTTCCTTCTAAAAAATGTGATAACTAATTAATCAGTGATCGTGATTCTAAAATTCCGCGAGAACGCGTTCATTTATTGAGGGAGTGTTTTTTCATTTGTTTTCAAGAGTGACAAGCGTTTTAACATCTCAATCGAAGTCTTCGGTTATTAAAATACATCTAGAAATATAATAATCATATCTCACCTAGAAATATTGTTATTTTTTGTTAGCTTAATGTTAGATTTTTATTAGTTTCATGATATAATTCTGTTATTTATTCCGTTATTAATGCAATACATTAATATAAAACAATAATATAGTTGTGTTTTTTTACATTTGTGGAAATTATGAAATTCGATAAAGATACCAACATCAATAATAATGAGTTTTACTATTATCCTTATTATATTATAATTTCCAACCTTTCTCAACGACGGCTTCTGATCCGGGGTAAGTTATGGTTATGTCATTCAAATCTGTCGTGATAACACTTGCGATGCTTTTATGCTGCTAGAATTAAGAATAAGAAGACAACTTACACGTTGTGAGCAAATCATACGGCGATTGTTCCATTTCAATTCCTAACAAACAGGGGTATGAAAGATTAATCGCATCACATATAAAAGTTCAATTTGAATGTCAGTGATTTAACGAAAATATTCCATGGGATACCTTGAGCATTTCTAATATTGGCTAGCTCTTCTCTCTTTTGATTTCTGATATTCTCTCGATCAGTTTCTATCTGAGATCAAACCAAAAATTTATTTTCCAATGAAACGGCTGTAATATTGACGACCTAAATAAGGGATAAATAGTGACTGAGAATTACCCTTCTTAGATCATCCATATATATAGCACTGTTAATATCTATGAGTTGTCCTTCAACTTCTCTGTAGCCTTTAGTCCAAGTTCCAATGTATTGCATCCCCGCACTGAGATGGGTGTACTTTCCTGTTCCATGGCGCTGGTTTTCCTTCCAGTTACCCTCGTAAACATCTCCGTTGTAGTAACGATAAATGCCAAATCCATGCCTTTCATCATCCTTCCATTTGCCTGGAAACAAAAAGTATTTATTTTAGATTTGAAGTACAATATTGCAAAGTTGCAAAATATTAGGCTTAATTTAGGTCGACTCTCGAAGCCAACCACGATAATTATTACACAGCACAGAATATACACAGAATTACCAACAAGCAATTATGTTGAAAACAAATACCGTCATAACTGGAGCCATCTGGATAAATAATCCTTCCAAGTCCAACTTTCTTTCCATTACAAAAATCTCCAACGTATACTGCCCCATTTCTATATCTTGTACGACAAAGACTCAAAATTAAGCTTATATATTATCCCGCTGTTACATCGGTTGAATCCATTTATAATTAACCGACTCATTTGCAGAGGCCTGCGCGGTTGTGTCTTTGAACTGTGCTTTCCAGCTGCAGTTTTAAAAAAGCAAACTGTAATTGCATGTTTTTGAAAATCGCCCCGCTACCTCAACGCTTAAATGTATTACAGCAGAAATATAATTAATTATCTAATAGGAGACTTTTGATTTTTTGTTTTCTACAGAATGTTTTTGTGTAGTAAGCCCTGCACATAAAAGTTGCGAGCTGCGTGAATTCCCCTGCAATGGTGGCAGAGCATAATCAATAATAGGTCAAATAAGACATTCTTGAGACAGAGAAGTTGCTTATTTTTATTATCAAACCCGGTCTCCACTGTATATTTTGGGAGGGTGGAATCCTAAATAAATATGAAGCGTCATGATAAAAATATGGACTTAGGAAAAACAAAATAAAACCATTGTATTTTATAAAAAGCAACATTAATTTGGAATAAATGATTGCAATTATAAATATCCTTTATTTTTTAAATTGATAATGACAGTGGCTTAGTGACAGCCGCTTAAACTTTGAACTCCACCCGACTAGAAACTTGCAGCATTGCTGCGGTCTGGAAAATTGACAACCGCGCAGACTTTTTATTTGTGATTCAACTTAGTTGCGCTTAATTGTTTCACCAAAGATTATTGAGTTTGCTGAACGCACAATTTACTTTGAAAGCACCTATTGTCATTCTCTTGAAATAGTTTTATATGGTGGAATAATTAAGTTTAAATTTAAATAAATCCTAAAGTAATAATAAGAAAATAATTGCTACATTTAGATAATTATTGAAGCATTACTTGTAAACACCAAATCCGTGTCGCTTTCCATACGAATAAAACCCTTCGTATTCGTCGCCGTTTGGAAAAATGGATTTTCCGTAGCCGTGTCTTTGGTTAAATTCATTGTGCATGCCCTGATATTTGAAGGACTTAAAAAAAGGAGTAATGGTGTTTGTATGAGATATCTAATGTCATTTAATCGTTAGAGTTGCGTTACTTTGCGATATTACTCTGGGTTAGAGTTACTATACTTAGAATTTTAATCGCTGAGAAAAGCGACTGGCATATTAAAGGAAGAACAAATTTGTTAAAGTATTCAGAATGAGGAGCTATTAACTAAGTTTTACAATTTAAAAAAAAATCACGCATTTAGCGTGATATCATTTATGAACAGCCCAAAGAATGGGCTTCTAATGTCATTGTAAATAAAAAATGTTTCTGTTTTAGTTAAGATCTAAAAGATCTAGTTTCAATATTAGACAATCTAAAGTTTGTGGAATTTACAACAAATAAAAATAATCAAACCGTTACAATGACGATTTGTGCTTATTTTTTGTCCTATATTATGTTGGAAATAAGAATATCAGTGGGCAGCGAATTATAGACATAAAAGCGGTGTCCTTTACAAAGATAACATATTCAACTCTCATAACCGATAACAAAATAATGAAGTAATACTTTAGATAATTTGCGACTTCTCATCAAAGTAAAAATATTTTCGGCCATGTCTAACCGCTAGACACCCTTATTGTTGAAACTAACTGACGTCACTAAACAATCTTTTTCAAAATTCAATTCGATTTTGATATTATTGGGTTTTATCATTAAGTGTGTAATGTATATTGCATACATAATATATGTTGTTTATAAATGAGTTATGATGTAATGCAGTTATATATTAATTACAACACATTTCAGTTTATTTGAAATAAATATTTTATGCCAAAAAGATTAAAGTAGATATTTTAATGGTCAGGGTAGAAATTTTTCAATTTTTGTAATTACTAAAAACTAAAACTAAACTAAAAATATTGTTGCGACATACCCCCTTATTATGGATAATTTCCTTACAAGTTAACATATCTTGCTGAAATTTTCAGCAATTAAATAAAGCACCATTTGTAAGCATCGTGCTAAGTTTCGTCATGTGGGTCAATGGTTCCCATAAGTTATTTAAAGCAAATTAAACATTTTTGGCCTGGAAATATTATTACGAGAGTTTCCGGTTTGGGTTCGTTTCATCAATTTCAAGGTCTTATTGGAAGGATCAAACATTAAATTGTCGTTAAAAAAATCTATATAAAGAAGTGTGACATTCAAAACTTCCTTTTTGCATTCATTTCATCATGGGGAAAAAGCAGGTTTGACAGAAGGAGAAACAGGACAAGTTAAGGCCTTTAGGAAGGCAAACTATTCAATAAGAAAGATTGCAAATGAGTTGAATAGGTCAAGAGCTGTCATCAAATGTTGTTTGGATGATCCAGACTCATATGGGAAGAAGTACAAGGGCGGAAGACCGAACAAAGCTCTCGAATCGGATTCAGAGACGTCTCATCGGGGAGGCTTCACGAGAAGAATATTCGTCTAAGCAGCTAAAAAATAAGCTGTATTTTGATGTTCATGTTAGGACAGTCTGCAGCTCTCTTAGCTGAAATACGAAATGCGAAAGCGAGTTCCAGCGTTGAAATTCCATGACAGGAAAAAAAGTCTCCTCTGTGCCAAAGAAATGGTAAACTACAACGAAAGATGGGAACGAGTAATTTCAACAGATGATAAAAAAATTCAACCTTGATGGGCCAGATGGCTATAAATACTACTGGCATGATCTCAGAAAAGAAAGAGTTGTTTTTTATAGCAGAAAACATGGAGGAAGTTCTCTGTGTGATGGTCTGGGGAATTTCAGCATTTGGGAAAACCGAACTGGTGCTTTTGAAAGGAAGGCAGGACTCGCAGAAGTATGTAAAAATGCTCAAGGATCATCTCCTTCCTTTTGCTGAAACAAAACAACATGAATTTCAGCAAGATAATGCTCCAATTCATGTTTCCAAGGCAACCAGAGCATTTTTCCAGAAGTCCAACATGCAAGTGTATATATATATTGCTAAGTTATGTCGTAAGTCGTGAATTTTTAAAAATCTATCAAGAAAGATCACTTAATATTCATGAATACTTAAAGATAACAAAGATATAAACTCTTATGCTTTTGAAAACCTTTTGTATGATTATCAAACAATTCTATGATAACGGATGTTTCCCGAAACTGATGATTAGATAACTGACGTTGAAAAATATTACCTAATCCTGATACAAATTTCAGCATTTGGGAAAACCGAACTGGTGCTTTTGAAAGGAAGGCAGGACTCGCAGAAGTATGTAAAAATGCTCAAGGATCATCTCCTTCCTTTTGCTGAAACAAAACAACATGAATTTCAGCAAGATAATGCTCCAATTCATGTTTCCAAGGCAACCAGAGCATTTTTCCAGAAGTCCAACATGCAAGTGTATATATATATATTGCTAAGTTATGTCGTAAGTCGTGAATTTTAAAAAATCTATCAAGAAAGATCACTTAATATTCATGAATACTTAAAGATAACAAAGATATAAACTCTTATGCTTTTGAAAACCTTTTGTATGATTATCAAACAATTCTATGATAACGGATGTTTCCCGAAACTGATGATTAGATAACTGACGTTGAAAAATATTACCTAATCCTGATACAATTTGAAGTATGTTTTGCGGCTTGAATAGTATAAAAGAATGCGTCCTGTAAACTTCTCATTGAAGCGGCTAAAATGTTGTCTTTCTTCATCCTAAGCATACTTTCGATATCTGGTAAGAATATGTTGATTTTTTTAGTTTGTTAACTATTTTAAAATATTCTCAATATTTCGATGAAGTCTCTTTTGCCAAAACTGCTTCCCAAATCGTTTGTGGTAAAGATGCTGATGATGGAGAATGGCCTTGGCAGTTAGCTTTGTACTCAAACAACCTATTTAGCTGTGGGGCTTCCATCATTGGACCCACATGGGCAGTCACCGCTGCTCACTGCGTTGCAGGAACAGTGTAAGAGTTTAGATTTCAAAAGGCACCCATCCTCATGTCCTACCTTTTCAAATATTTGTATGATTATAAGTTCACATAAAAAATTTAAGATTACCTAGTTCTGTGAATGTTCGAGTATTTTTGAGTAATGTTCTACGTTTTATTTGTTCAACAACACCAACAACCGTTCCTTTTTGTCCCACTTCACCGCCACCATAAACAAAGATCCCCTATCGTTCTTATCTCTCAATTTCTATATCGCTACAACACTACATCCCTCCCCATTTTGGATAACATAGTCAAACAGTAGTTCACAACATAAAAGCGGGCAGGCAGTTTATGTTCACGCTTGGAGCGTCCCTTTTTGTCCCACTTCACCGCCGCCATATAAACAAAGATCCCCTATCGTTCTTATCTCTCAATTTCTATATCGCTACAACATTACAAGTATCTTGTGTAATTGGATCGTCGTCGTTGTTGTTTAGCAAAATAGTTAGTTAAAAGTCAAAGTTTCATTTGTTTTAAAGGAGCGGCTACAGTATCATGGCAGGATCCAACAATGTCACTCATACCTGCAAAGCTGCAGAATGTCACAAGAGAAGTCTTACAAAAGCCATCTTGGTTTGTATGCATTAGCAACGTTTGCTATTTTAAATATACAGTTTTGAAAACAAACTCAACATTTTAATTTTATTAAATTTATAAGACAAATAGCGATAGGGGAGTATATGTGTAAACTAAACAGGGTTTTAACCTCTTCCAAAATGGGGCAGATATTGATGTGTTGAAAAACCTGCATTAAAATTTAAATGACATCATATAAATTAAATTAAAATTAAAATTCATTACTCATTTTAATCACTCAGTGAAAACAAACATTTTAAATCAAAGCATTTTTGTTTATAGCACCCAGATTATTCAAGAAATTCTTCCGCGGGATATCCAAATGACATAGCCGTCATCTCATGGCAAGACCCTATTCCAGAAAGTACTGGGAAAATAAATGTCAAATATGTCCAAGGGCCACAGATACCAACCAAGTTGGAAAGAATTGTTTCATTACTGGATGGGGAAGACTTCGCGGTGAGAATATTTTAATTTTATTAAATTTATAAAATAGACATGGCGCATTATATGTGAATACTAAACAGGGTTTGGACCTCTTTCAAAATGGTTGCAGGAGGCAGATATTGATGTGTTAACAAGGGAGGAGTGTACGCAAAAGTGGGATGAAAGTTTAGTTTCAGGCAAACAGGTTTGCGTGACTGACAAAGAGACCCAGGCCAAAGGATCATGCAACGTAAGTAATTTTTTTGCGTTCGCGACCACTGAAGATATTCAAATTGTATGGCACATTAATGAGTTTCAGTCATTTTAACTTTTAACTAATCGGTAATAATTAAAAATAATCTGCTCACGTTTTCCTCAGGGGGATTCTGGAGGACCATTGGTTTGTGAAGTTGCCCCAAACAAGTGGGAATTGGTTGGAGCAACATCATGGGGTTCATTTGGTTGTTCAACAAAAAAACCATCCGTTTACACAAGAATAAGCTCCTACAACACTTGGATTAATTCTGTCACTAAGCACTTGAATAAGGCTAGCAGGGCGAAAGTCCCATTGTTAAAAGCCTTTGTTATGACGCTAGCAGGTTCAACAATCTTTTTATCTACTCAACCAATGTCATATTAAATTGCACCGAAATAATCTACAAGCATTCATTTTAAAGCAGATTGTGTAAGTGTCGGTTACACAGCTTTCACGAGATGTCGTGAGATGAAGTCTACAAGCTCTTTACTCAATAATGAATAGAGACTTATTAATATTATATATTAGTATATTATTATATTATGGGTCCAGGCCGATCGATGAAATAATTTGGTGCTGAAATTGAGGTGAAGACCTTCAAATCCAGAAAAACCGCAATCTTAGTTGATTGTATCTCTTGGCTGTTGGATGGCTGTAATGACAATTTGGTGTGCTCCTGTTGAACGACTAGAATAGTGGCTGACTTTGTAAATAGTTTGGGTGAATGAGATTGCGAAAATTATTGCGATTGATTAAATATACACCCTGTTAGCGATTTGCAAACAGCCTGCTAGCCTTATTCAAATTTGCAATAATTTTGTTTGAATATGTCTAATTTTAAAAATTACTTACATTTGGCAATTTAGATAACATGGCGACAATTTATTCCATCGTTACACTTTATAAAAAAAAACAACTCTAAAGTTGCACTTTTGCATCCTGCAACAAGTAGTGTTTCGCTTTAAATATAAACACCCTGCTAGCGATTTGTAAACATGTCTCAGTTATGCAACGGACTATAATCAAATAAATAAATAATAAGATTTGTAAACACCCTGCTAGCCTTATGCAAGTGTCAAGTGCAACTAAAAGTAGTCCACAATATTCATGCGGACACAACAGAAAGTTTTCATTTAAAATTCATTTTACTTGTTTTTTTTTGGCGTTCATAAATAAAAAAAATATTACCCATTGATTAGTCAAAACTGTGTTATTTAATGAAAATGAAGATGCTAATTCTTCATTAATTAAAGCAATATCTAAAAAATAATTACTGAAATATCGAATATCCAGCTCCCATCCAAATATTCTGTGTGGAAAATATTTTTCAGTTAATTATTTTATTTGAAAAAATCAACAGAATAGTCACAGCGTGTTACCCCTCAGATAAAGTGGGAATTTGGCAGTTCTGATTCAAAGTCAGCGATTAGTCAAATGGATCGAGATAACCGATGTAAAGTGGCGAATTTGGCTCTTTTTTATGCTCGAGATATTAGGGTTCAGAAACATAAAGCAATCGACATAACCGATGAGAAAATGCTAAGACATAGAGAGAATTTGGCGGTTCCACTTCAAAAACGTAGACTGAATAGGGTTGGCGAGTTAACCGAGATTGAGATAAGTGGGTTTCACTGTATTAATGTTGTAAAAATCTATTTAGTAAATACAGCAAGGCTTGCTCTTTGCCTTTTGCAACATATAGGTTGGTCGAATGGGTGGCGCTCGTGTCGTGCTCGCAACCCAGCCTGCATTGGGAGATATAAAGATGGATTGATTAAGAGGTGCCTGATAAGATCCGGATACATAAAGCACTCAAAAAATTGGCTAAATACAAATATATGAAGTTTTAAACTAGGTTACGAACAATGAACTGAAAAGTAGCTCTACCCGTTTTAGCCCGACTAGAACGTTTTATCCCATACTCCCATACAAATTCAGCAATATTCAAATATTGAACATCATTGAATAATTCAGCTTGATAAGCGTAATAACATCGCTTTTGTGGAATGCATTCAGCTAACCCAAAAATACGTCATCAACACATTTATGAAAGGCTTCAGTTTAGTGAACCATTTTTCTGAGATGATTGTATTGACTGCACATCCCCACTAAGGATCTTTTGTTTTGATATACTGGTTTAGCGCGGTGATACTTGATTATCGTCGTTAATCCGCTGATGAGTGATACCGATTGTACATTCGAATAAAGTCAAGTGTTAGCCTGGTTCTGTCAAAGAACTGCATACTTCATTGGTGACCCCGACTCCGAACACAAATTCTAATGGAATCGCAAGCTGCTTCAATTTCTATCAAACCGGTTGTTTTCAACCCAGCATACGCATCGGCTTGGTTTAGGATAATGGAAGCACAATTTGCTCTCTCCAACATCACGGTTAGCTCAACACGATTTTATCACGCATTGACAGCCCTACCAGGGTCTGTGGTAATGTGCCTTGATAATGACACTGTGGATGCTGTCAAAAGAACCACAGGAACCAACAGAACACTGGAGCCTTTCACCCCAGGTCAACTACCAAAAGTTTGTCGTGCACACATTTATTTTGGTTCTGAGGCTAAATCCTGCCGACCCTTGTGCGTATGGCCAGACAAGCGTGGCGCCCGAGTTGCCTCTCGAGATTCATGGAGAAGTTACACTAACGATAAGCATTCGAGACCTCCAAAGAGAATTCACCTGGACGTTCACAGTGGCACTCACCACACAGCCAATACTAGGGGCTGATTTCTTCTATTGGTTTTCATCGACTATCACTGCTTATCACCCTCAGTCTAATGGGATGATCGTGAGTTTCCAGAGAACCGTCAAGAAAGCACTTGTGTCACGAAATGAAGAATGGCTGATAGCACTTCCAGTAGTTTGCTTAGCATTGAGAGCTTTAACGACTGAACATGGGTATTCACCTTTCACATCCATGACAGGCTCAGATATATTGATGCCACATGTCTTCTTTCACAAAGCGAATCCTTCTACTGAGGTACAGTTTTAAGCAATCCAGCAACTCCACAAGCTCATGCGTCAACTGGACTTTACAAATCTTTCCGAAGGTATACACCATGGTCAACCATCCGTCCCCAGTCAGTTACCTTGCAACCTGGACAATATGTCTGGTTGCGGATAGATAGATTTCGACAACCTTTAGAGGCTCCATATCAGGGTCCTTACAAAGTCTTTGATACCAAGCAAAACATTGTCAAGATAGAACTTCCAGATGGATCAACCAGTTGTGTTTCGCTGGATCGTGTCAAACTTGCCAAGATGCCAATGGCGACGCCAGGGATGCCTGTCAACCAGACGGCTCCTGCATCCATCACAAATTCTCCCAAATACCTACCTGAACCCCCACGTACAAGATCAGGAAGATGTGTACGTTTCAATCATTGCCGGGATCACATCTACTACTGAGTCCGTCTCCCAGGGAAGAGCTCACTGTAGTGACTGCACATCCCTACTAAGGATCTTTTGTTTTGGTATATCGATTTACCGCGGTGATACTTGATTATCGTCGTTAATCCGCTGATGAGTGATACCGATTGTACGTTCGAATAAAGTCAAGTGTTAGCCTGGTTCTGTCAAAAAACTGCATACTTCATGATCAAGGTTATATCCTGAAATTTGGGGCATAAAATTAAGTGTGGTGGAGGACGCATCTAAGAGGGAACTTGATGGAACCGGAACCGCACTTTGCTGATTATAACGTTTAAAATTCTAATTAACTTTTTTATCAATGATTATAATTAATTAAACATATTAAATATACATTACGAATGAAATACTTGGAATAACGTGTGGAATAATCGTACTAAGCCATACGTTATTTGAAACTTCTATAAATTTTATCCAACATACATATTAAAATATAGTAAACCAAATAAAAACTTATTCAAATTAATTTAATTACAGTCATTTATTAACTGAACTAGTTTTAAGCTTATCTTTTAAAGGCATCTGAACTTCAAGTTTTAAAGCTCACAAAAACGTCATTCGTGGAAACACTCGAAATTTTTATTTAAAAAAAGTTTTTTTCTGATGATTTCGAACGCTAGTTGTCTGTTATCAAACAGCTTGATGATCACAAAGCTTTTCTTGAAACTGATAGCTGGTTATCTGATTACTTAATTGAATATCGACTACTTCAATGATATGAATTAAAAAGTATGGAAGATAACTTTGCTATAAATGTCTTCTATTTCATCACAAGTACGTACTGGCCAAAATGTTGTCTTTCTTGATCCTAGGCATACTTTCAGTATCTGGTTAGATTAAGCCCAGTATATTTATTTTGCGGATATTTTTTCTCTTTTTTTTTTGAAAGTTTACATAAAGTTGATTAAACTTTTTTAATATTCCATCATTCCATCAAGGCACTTTTGCCAAAACTGCTCCCCACATCGTTGGTGGTAAAGATGCTGATATTGGAGAATGGCCTTGGCAGTTGGCCTTGTACTCAAACAACCAATTTAGCTGTGGAGCTTCCATCATTGGATCCACTGTGGGAATTACTGCTGCTCACTGCGTTGAAGGACTAGTGTAAGGATGTGCTTTGATATAGAACACATCTTCATGTTCCAGCTTTATTAAATATCTGGTCTGTGAATATAAAATCATATAAGGAGATAAAAATAAATTACTAATAACAAAATAGCTAGGAGATACCTGTAATTCTGGAGAGTGTTTCAAAAGAAGCCTTACGAAAGCCGTTTTAGTTTGTACACTTTAAACATCTTTAGGACTTCAAATAAGCAATTTCAAATAAAAAAGCTTAGCTGCTAATTAATAAAATATTTCACATAACAAATAAAGATTTTAAAACAAAACATTTTTATTTAAAGCACCCAGATTACTCAAGAAATTCTTCAGCGGGTTATCCAAATGACATAGCCGTCATCTCATGGGAAGAACCTATTCCAGAAAGTACTGGGAAAGTAAATGTCAAATATGTCCCACGGGCCACAGATACCAACCAAGTTGGAAAGAATTGCTTCATTACTGGATGGGGAAGACTTCGCGGTGAGAATATTTTAATAAACAAGTAATCTTTTTTTTAAAAAAAGCTTTAAAGTTTATGTGAATTAATATACATAACAAAATATGTGTGTACTAAACAGGGTTCGGGCCCCTTCCAACAATGCTTCAAGAGGCAGATATTGATGTTTTAACGAGGCAGGAATGCGCACAAAAATGGGATGAGAGTTTGATTTCAGACAAACATGTATGTGTGACTGATAAAGAGACCCAGGCCAAAGGATCATGCAATGTAATTTTTTTTCTACTCACGTAAAGTGTTAAAAATAATAATTAAATATTAGAATACCAACAATTTTCATTATTTTTTTTTTAAATTTAGTTCTACGGCTTTCACTAATTATAATATAAATCACTACTCAGGGGGATTCTGGAGGACCGTTGGTTTGTGAAGTTGCCCCAAGTAAATACGAATTGGTTGGAGCAACATCATGGGGTTCATTTGGTTGCTCAACAACAAGACCTTCCGTTTACACAAGAATAAGCTCCTACAACACTTGGATTGATTCTGTCATTAAACCCAAGGAAACTGAAATTGCTGATTTTGTCTAAATCCAAAAAGTTAATAGCAAATTTGAAAAGGACAAATTGGAAAACCCACATTTTATTCGTTTATTTTTGGTGTTTGAAAATAAATAACATTACCCATTGATTAGTCAAAACTGTGTTATTTAATGAAAATGAAAAAAAAAACAACTCTAAAGTTGCACTTTTGCACCCTGCAACAAGCAGTGTTTCGCTTTAAATATAAGCACCCTGCTAGCGATTTGTAAACACCCTGCTAGCCTTATGCAAGTATCACGTGCAACTAAAAGTAGTCTACAATATTCATGCAGACACAACAGAAAGTTTTCATTTAAAATTCATTTTCTAGAAATGCTTCTCCGGTGTCTCACAAGCCAATGTCAAAAAACTAGAAGGGGCTACTTCGTTTGCGACCATCGAAGGTGCCCCTACGTTTTATGTCGCATTTTTCACAACAGCTAACACCACACATCATCAATTCAAGTTTCTAGTCGACACCGGATCAGCGTTATCAATCATTCCCTCAAAACGTGAATGGAGAAGTTAAACTAAAAAAGTAAAACTAACGATAAGCAGTCGAGACCTCCAAAAGGAATTCACCTGGACGTTCATAGTGGCAGTCACCACACAACCAATATTAGGGGCTGATTTCTTCATTCATCACCATTTACTTGTTGACTGTCGCAACCGCCAACTTCTGGACATGAAGATGTCACTCTCCATGGCAATGATAACAACGGTTGGGGAGATTATTGCTCCCGTATTCGACTGTCCACCTGACACCCCCACTCATCAAGACATTAATAGAACGTAACACTGCTCTGGTTGGCCCTTGGCAGATAAACCTCCGTTCACCTTCATCGTCAGCACAGCATACAATTGAACTAACATCAAACAAGCCAATCTGTTCCCGTTTTCGACAACTCCCACCTGACAAATTTGAGGCAGCTCAGCAAGAATTCGCAATGCTGGGATCGTTCGACAATCTAGCAGTTCTTATTCCAGCTCACTACACATGGTCTCCAAAAAGGACAATCAATGGCGGTCCTGTGGAGACTATCGGAAACTCAACAGTGTCACCAAACCAGACAAATATCCTCTGCCAAGAATTTCTGACGTGACAAGCCGATTTGGCAGTTCAAATTAGATTTGGTGAAGGCATATTACAACATCCCCATTCATCCAGATGACATCTCAAAGGCAGCCGTTACAACTTCTATTGGTTTGTTTGAATTTACTCGCATGCCATTCGGTCTCAGAAATGCAACTCAAACATTCCAAAGATTCATGGATGCAACTTTTCAAGACTTGCCATTTGTTTGTGTGTATATTGACAATATTTTGGTAGCCTCAAACAATGAGCATGAGCATCTACAACACCTCAGAACTGTCTTTCAGCGGCTGGAGAAAAACAACCTCCGGATTAACGTCAGTAAATGTATGTTTGCCCAGAGCTCTGTTGTGTTTCTAGGCCATAGACTATCTTCGACAAGAATATCATCACCCGAAGATAACACATAGACATTTTCTTAAACCGAAAGACTATGCAGGTTTACGACGCTTTATTGGCATGATTGGATATTATAGATCATTCATCCCTCACTATGCCCCTTGTATACTCTTTTGGGAATTACAAATCAACGTAACCATCAATTGACGTGGGAAACCCCTCAGTGCAAAGATTTTGAAGATGTAAAATCATCCCTAGCAGGTGCGGCCAATCTTCATTACATTAGCAAGTCTAGTAACGTATACCACCTAGTGACTGATGCATCTTCGGTAGCCATCAGTGCTGCACTTCATCAGATTGTTTTGGGCATGCCACAGCCAATTGCTTTTTATTCCAAGAGATTATCTAAAACAGAATCAATATACTCTGCATTTGACAAAGAGCTTTTGGCAGCATACTTAGCTGTTCTCCATTTCAAACACATCATTGAGGGCAGAGAACTCCATTTATTTACAGACAACAGGGACCAGAAGACCCACATGCAACAATGACGCCTCTCCATCATCTCTGAATATGTCACTGAAATACATCACATCAGAGGAGCTGAAAACATAGTAGCAGATGCACTTTCCAGGCCAGTTACTACACTACAAATCGAACATCCAAATCTAGCAAGTATTGCCAAAGCACAGACTGAAGATCCAGAAATACAAAAGTGCAAGGATGCTCTCACATCTCATCAACTCTCGGCGGACCTGACAATTCTTTGCGAAAACAGCTCAATTTATCCCCGTCCATATGTTCCCTTAGCACAAAGACAATCAGTGCTTAAGCACCTTCACAATCTGGCACATCCAGGTATACGAGGATCTAGTAATTTGATTGCAACAAGGTATTATTGGCCTAAAATGAAAGGGGACATCAAACAATGGGTCAATAACTGCTTAGACTGTCAGAAAGCCAAGGTCAATCGTTACAACAAGAGTATCCCAGAATAGCCCATGTATCCATTCAATGATCGATTTCAAACAGTTCACATGGGCATAGTAGGACTTCTGAAATCTTCAAAAGCACTTGGTTCTCATTACACCTCAGAGATGCAATATGTTCTGACACTCATCGACAGAGCAACCCGTTGGTTTGAATGTATTCCCGTAGCCTTAATCACAGCTACCACAGTTGCTGAGGCATTTTTAACCCACTGGATTAGTAGATTTGGAGTACCATTGTGCCTCACTAAAAATCAAGGGCGACAGTTTGAAAGTACTCTCTTCAATGCTTTGTCCCACTCTATTGGTTTTCATTGACTACCACTGCTTATCACCCTCAGTCTAATGGGATGATCGAGCGTTTCCATAGAACCCTCAAGAAAACATTTGTGTCTCGAAATGAAGAATGGCTGATAGCACTTCCAGTAGTTTGCTTAGCATTGAGAGCTTTACCGACTGAACATGGGTATTCACCGTGCATAGCCATGACAGGCTCAGATATATTGATGTCACATGTCTTCTTTCACAAAGCGAATCCTTCTACTGAGGTACAGTTTGAAGCAATCCAGCAACTCCACAAGCACATGCGTCAACTAGACTTTACAAATCTTTCCGAAGGTATACACCATGGTCAACCATCCGTCCCCAGTCAGTTACCTTGCAACCTGGACAATATGTCTGGTTGCGGATAGATAGATTTCGACAACCTTTAGAGGCTCCATATCAGGGTCCTTACAAAGTCCTTGATACCAAGCAAAACATTGTCAAGATAGAACTTCCCGATGGATCCACAAGTTGTGTTTCGCTGGATCGTGTCAAACTTGCCAAGATGCCAATGGCGACGCCAGGAACGCCTGTCAACAAGACGGCTTCTGCATCCATCACAAATTCTCCCAATAACCTACCTGAACCCCCACGTACAAGATCAGGAAGATGTGCACGTTTCAATCATTACCGGGATTACATCTACTACTGACTCCGTCTTCCCAGGGAGGAGCTCACTGTAGTGACTGCCAGTGATGGGCAAAATAAATCGCGATTGCGATTTAAATCGTGATTTAGGCAAGGTTGCGATTCGATTTGAACATTGTTGGATTCGATTTTGGCCTCAGTGATTTTGATTCGATTAGATTTGCCTTTTTTTGGATTCGATTTGCTTTTTCAAATCGAATCATTGAAATAAAGATGGTTATATATTTTTAATTTTGTAAAAATGGTTATAAATTTAAGAATTCTATATCTGTGGCGTGCTCCCCGTTAAATAAACATTGTTGTAGGTTACATGCTTTTGTTCTACTTGTAGCTTTACCGCGTTTTAAATATGTCCGAGTTAGATAGCAGGAAATATGGGATTTTTCTCTTTAGTCCAGTCATCTAGAGCTGTACAAAGATGCAAAAGAAAAAGATAAGGAAACAACAACTCAACGGAGTCATTCGTTGCTACCATTCATGGCTGTGGCAGGAGGTATTAATGAAAATTCTCTTTCTCTGACATACAATGATTCCAATCCAAAGCAAAAGGCCCTTACCGAAGGAATAGTGAAACATCTTGTAGCCGAAGCAATGCTTTCACTACGCATAGTTGAAAGTTCAGGTTTTGCCTCTTTTATGAGAATTGTGGATCCAAATTATGTTATCCCAAGTAGAAGGACTATAAATAGAAAATTAACTGGTGTATTGCAGACATTAAGAGACAATTTGAAGAATGAAATTAAACTACTAATTAATAATAATTTGAGCGTCAGATGGGTACATGTTTCAACAGATTTGTGGAGCAGCCGTTCATTTGAACCAATTATTGGAGTAAAATTCCACTACTTTGATGAAGGCTTTCAGCTGAGAACAAAGACGGCTGCTTACAGACACTTCGGGTCCCAACACACAGGAAAATATATTTGTGCAGCTTTTGAGGAAATACTGTCAGAGTATGGGTTGCAGAGCATTGACATTGGATATTTTGTTACTGACAATGCCAGAAACATGCTCAAATCATTCACAATATTTTCCGAGGAAGCTGCCAGGTTTGCCTTTGATCAAAAGGAAAATAAAAGATTATCTATATGTACTGATTATCAGACACCAATTTTTATCAGACACCTCTTTTTGGTTTCAATAAATAAAAAAATAATAAAACTAAAAATGTTGGCTGTTAATTTCATTGTGTTTTGCTCGAAAAAATTTGCGAAGATAGGGCAGCAGTAAATTTTGGCAGATTTGATTCGATTTGGGATTTGGGATTTGATTCTATTTGGAATTATTTGATTCTATTTGAGATTTGGTTGTTGAGATTTAAATCATTTTACAAATGATTTGAGATTTGACCATTGAGATTCGATTTGATTTGTGCCCATCACTGGTGACTGCACATCCCTACTAAGGATCTTTTGTTTTTGGTATATCGGTTTACCGCGGTGATACTTGATTATCGTCGTTAATCCGCTGATGAGTGATACCAATTGTACGTTCGAATAAAGTCAAGTGTTAGCCTGGTTCTGTCAAAAAACTGCATACTTCATGATCAAGGTCATATCCTGAAATTTGGGGCATAAAATTAAGTGTGCTGGAGGACTCATCTAAGAGGGAACTTGATGGAACCGGAACCGCACTTTGCTGATTATAACGTTTAAAATTCTAATTAACTTTATTATCAATTATTATAATTAATTAAACATATTAACTATACAATACGTATGGAATAACTTGGAATAACGTGTGGAATAATCGTACTAAGCCAGCAATGGGCAAACTACGGCCCGGCGGCCGTTTCAAGCCGGCCCGCGGAGCACTAGATAATTTAGTCAGTCATAAAGTTTGTTAACTGCATACGAGCAAAGGGACTTCAGCACCGTCAGTTCATTGCATTTCTGAAGGAAACCGACGCAGACCACCACTTGCTTTACCACTCTCGTGTCCGCTGGTTGAGTTTGGGCAAAGTCTTTAAACGAGTGTGGGATCTTAAAGAAGTGATTGATACATTTTTAGAGTTAAAGGGGAAGTCTGATGATTTTCCAGAGCTGAGCGACAAGAATTGGCTGTGTGACTTTGCGATTGCTGTTGACATTTTTTCTCACATGTATGTGCACGACATGTATAGTAATGTAAATGCCTTTAAAACCAAGTTGACCTTTTTTTCTAGGTAAATTTCAAAGAAAATCTTCTCTCATTTTCCCACACTAGCCACACAGGAAAAGACCATCCAAAATGTGAATAAATATAGCAAATCACTGAATGACCTGCATGAAAAATTCTGCCGTCGGTTTTCAGTTTTTGAAAAAATTGAAAAGTCACTTCAGCTGGTGGCCTGTCCCTTGTCACAAGACCCAGAAACAGCCTCACAAGAAGTGCAATTGGAACTAATCGATCGTCAATCTGATGCAATCTTAAAGGAGAATTTCCGCTCTCTTCCATTAAAAGAGTTCTATGCCTCACTTAAAGATGACTGTTTTCCAAACCTCCGGGGGATGGCACACAAGATTTTGGCCTTGTTTGGCTCAACCTACATGTGTGAACAGACGTTCAGCGTCATGAAGATCAATAAATCCCGTCACAGATACCAGTTAACTGACCAACACCTCAGATCTATTCTGCGAATTGCTACAACAAAGCTAACGCCTGACTTTGATTCCTTAATGAAAGGGAGACCAACAACACTGTTCCCACTAAAATTGAAGATACTATTTTATTAAAGAAATACATTGCATAGAAGTTTTATAAAATAACTCTTTTTATGCTTTTCTACCTTAAATTAATCTAAACATTTAATGTTACAAATGTAAATTTAATTTATATTAATTCACACATACACACCGTCCATCTACTCTTGGTCCGGCCCCCGGGTCCAATATATGAACCCATTGCGGCCCTCGAGTCAAAAGGTTTGCCCAACTAAGTAACTAAGCCATACCGTATGGCCCATACGTTATTTGAAACATCTATAAATTTTATCCAACATACATATTAAAATATAGTACACCAATTAAAAACTTATTCAAATTAATCTAATTACAGTCATTTATTAACTTAACTAGTTTGAAGCTTATCTTTTAAAGGCATCTGAACTTCAAGTTTTAGAGCTCACAGAAACGTCATTCGTGGAAACACTCGAAATTTTTATTTAAAAAAAGTTTTTTTCTGATGATTTCGAACGCTAGTTGTCTGTTATCAAACAGCTTGATGATCACAAAGCTTTTCTTGAAACTGATAGCTGGTTATCTGATTACTTAATTGAATATCGACTACTTCAATGATATGAATTAAAAAGTATGGAAGATAACTTTGCTATAAATGTCTTCTATTTCATCACAAGTACGTACTGGCCAAAATGTTGTCTTTCTTGATCCTAGGCATACTTTCAGTATCTGGTTAGATTAAGCCCAGTATATTTATTTTGCGGATATTTTTTCTCTTTTTTTTTTGAAAGTTTACATAAAGTTGATTAAACTTTTTTAATATTCCATCATTCCATCAAGGCACTTTTGCCAAAACTGCTCCCCACATCGTTGGTGGTAAAGATGCTGATATTGGAGAATGGCCTTGGCAGTTGGCCTTGTACTCAAACAACCAATTTAGCTGTGGAGCTTCCATCATTGGATCCACTGTGGGAATTACTGCTGCTCACTGCGTTGAAGGACTAGTGTAAGGATGTGCTTTGATATAGAACACATCTTCATGTTCCAGCTTTATTAAATATCTGGTCTGTGAATATAAAATCATATAAGGAGATAAAAATAAATTACTAATAACAAAATAGCTAAAAGCCAGTTCGAGAACATAATGTTTTGATATGTTTTACAGGAAGGGATATAGCATCATGGCAGGATCCAACAACGTCGGAGATACCTGCAATTCTGGAGAGTGTTTCAAAAGAAGCCTTACGAAAGCCGTTTTAGTTTGTACACTTTAAACATCTTTAGGACTTCAAATAAGCAATTTCAAATAAAAAAGCTTAGCTGCTAATTAATAAAATATTTCACATAACAAATAAAGATTTTAAACCAAAACATTTTTATTTAAAGCACCCAGATTACTCAAGAAATTCTTCAGCGGGTTATCCAAATGACATAGCCGTCATCTCATGGGAAGAACCTATTCCAGAAAGTACTGGGAAAGTAAATGTCAAATATGTCCCACGGGCCACAGATACCAACCAAGTTGGAAAGAATTGCTTCATTACTGGATGGGGAAGACTTCGCGGTGAGAATATTTTAATAAACAAGTAATCTTTTTTTAAAAAAGCTTTAAAGTTTATGTTAATTAATATACATGACAAAATATGTGTGTGCACAAAACAGGGTTCGGGCCCCTTCCAACAATGCTTCAGGAGGCAGATATTGATGTTTTAACGAGGGAGGAATGCGCACAAAAATGGGATGAGAGTTTGATTTCAGACAAACATGTATGTGTGACTGATAAAGAGACCCAGGCCAAAGGATCATGCAATGTAATTTTTTTTTCTACTCACGTAAAGTGTTAAAAATAACAATTAGATATTAGAATACCAACAATTTTCATTATTTTTTTTTAAATTTAGTTCTACGGCTTTCACTAATTATAATATAAATCACTACTCAGGGGGATTCTGGAGGACCGTTGGTTTGTGAAGTTGCCCCAAGTAAATACGAATTGGTTGGAGCAACATCATGGGGTTCATTTGGTTGTTCAACAACAAGACCTTCCGTTTACACAAGAATAAGCTCCTACAACACTTGGATTGATTCTGTCATTAAGCCCAAGGAAACTGAAATTGCTGATTTTGTCTAAATCCAAAAAATTAATAGCAAATCTGAAAAGGACTAATTGGAAAACTCACATTTCATTCATTTATTTTTGGTGTTTGAAAATAAATAACATTACCCATTGATTAGTCAAAACTGTGTTATTTAATGAAAATGATGATGCTTATTCGTAATTAAAGCAATATCCAAAAAATAAATACTGAAATATCTAATATACAGATTCAATCCAAACATTCTGTATAGAAAATATTCTTCAGTTGATTATTGTATTTAAAAATAAACAATATTACCAATTGATTAATTAAAACTGTGTAATTAAAAATAATTTAATAAACATTTAGATGATATTTCTTCAATAATTAAAGCAATATCAAAAAAATAGCAATATCCAAAATATGGAATGCATCCTCACAAACTCATATTAAAAATTGATGCTGTTATCTTGCTACTCAAAAATATTATTATCTTCTAAAAGTCTCTGCAACTATGGAACTCGGCTCATAGTTTCACGACTGCAGCATAATGTAACTGAAGCAAGAGCAATAAAACCAGCTAACATAGAAATTGCTTTAATACCTCGTATACCACTTAACCCTTCCGACACCAACATGCCGTCCAAGTTCAAAAGTTTAGCCTTTTCTATGACGATCAATAAATCTCACGATCAAACGTCTGAAAATGTCTACCTACCGAAACCGGTTTTCAGCCATGAACAACTTTATGTAGGTCTATCAAGAGTACGATCATTCGACTCTATTACTTTTTTCTCAGAAAATCAAGATAATAAAAATTATGTTTTTACCGACATTTTTGACAATGAAGTTGATAAAAATGATGTTTTGAGAAATAAACGCAACTAAACTAAAACGTAAACCACATTAATTTTTGGCCTGTTTTAATAATTTAATCAGTTCTAGACGCGCAGATGCTCTCAAAATTCATCTTTTAATCGTTTCGTGTATGTTAAAGAAAAATATAATTATGCCATACCGTTACATATCATACATACATTAGTAATAGTGATTGCATAAGGATAATTATTTGAAAGAAATTATTAATTACAGAATCAAATTTTATATCATTACCTAAACTAAGCATTGAATCCTTGCGATAAACAAAAAATCTATCAAGAAAGATAAATTATTAATCATGAATACTTAAAGATAAAAAAGATATAAACTCTTATGTTTTTGAAAACCTTTTGTACGATTATCAAACAATTCTATGATAACGGATGTTTCTCGAAACTGATGATTGGATATCTGACGCCATTTGAAGTATGTTCTGTGGCTTGAAGAGTATAAAAGAATGCGTCCCGTAAACTTCTCGTACAAGCGGCTAAAATGTTGTCTTTCTTCATCCTAAGCATACTTTTGATATCTGGTAAGAATATGTTGATCTTTTAGTTTGTTAACTATTTTATTAAAATATTCTCAACATTTCGATGAAGGTTCTTTTGCCAAAACTGCTCCCCACATCGTTGGTGGTAAAGATGCTGATGATGGAGAATGGCCTTGGCAGTTAGCTTTGTACTCACTCAACCAATTTAGCTGTGGGGCTTCCATCATTGGACCCACTTCGGGCATCACTGCTGCTCATTGCGTTGAAGGACTATTGTAAGGATGTACTTTCATATAGAACACATCTTCATATTCCAGCTTTATTAATTATCTGGTCTGTGAATATAAAATCATCTAAAGAGATAAAAACTAAATTACTAATGCCAAAATAGTTAAAAGAGAACATAATGCTTTGATATGTTTTACAGGAAGGGCTATAGCATCATGGCAGGATCCAACAACGTCGGAGATGACTGCAATTCTCTAGAGTGTTTCAAAAGAAGCCTTACAAAAGCCGTTTTAGTTTGTACACTTTAGACATGTTTAGGACTTCAAATAAGCAATTTCAAATAAAAAAGCTTAGCTGCTAATTAATAAAATATTTCACATGACAAATAAAGATTTTAAATAAAAATATTTTTGTTTAAAGCACCCAGATTACTCAAGAAATTCTTCAGCGGGTTATCCAAATGACATAGCCGTCATCTCATGGGAAGAACCTATTCCAGAAAGTACTGGGAAAGTAAATGTCAAATATGTCCCACGGGCCACAGATACCAACCAAGTTGGAAAGAATTGCTTCATTACTGGATGGGGAAGACTTCGCGGTGAGAATATTTTAATAAACAAGTAATCTTTTTTTTAAAAAAAGCTTTAAAGTTTATGTGAATTAATATACATAACCAAATATGTGTGTACTAAACAGGGTTCGGGCCCCTTCCAACCCGGCTTCAGGAGGCAGATATTGATGTTTTAACGAGGGAGGAATGCGCACAAAAATGGGATGAGAGTTTGATTTCAGACAAACATGTATGTGTGACTGATAAAGAGACCCAGGCCAAAGGATCATGCAATGTAATTTTTTTTTCTACTCACGTAAAGTGTTAAAAATAACAATTAGATATTAGAATACCAACAATTTTCATTATTTTTTTTTAAATTTAGTTCTACGGCTTTCATTAATTATAATATAAATCACTACTCAGGGGGATTCTGGAGGACCGTTGGTTTGTGAAGTTGCCCCAAGTAAATACGAATTGGTTGGAGCAACATCATGGGGTTCATTTGGTTGTTCAACAACAAGACCTTCCGTTTACACAAGAATAAGCTCCTACAACACTTGGATTGATTCTGTCATTAATCCCGAGTAAACTGAAATTGCTGATTTGGTCTAAATCCAAAAAGTTAATAGCAAATTTGAAAAAGACAAATTGGAAAACTCACGTTTTATTCGTTTATATTTGGTGTTTGAAAATAAAAAACATTACCCATTGATTAGTCAAAACTGTGTTATTTAATGAAAATGAAGATGCTAATTCTTAATTAAAGCAATATCCAAAAAATACTGAAATATCGAATATCCAGCTCTCATAGAAACATTTTGTATGAAAAATAGTCTGCATTGGATTATTTTATTTGTAAGTGAACAATATTACCTTGATTAATTGATTACATTGATTAATCATAACTGTGTTAGTTAATGAAAATGTTGATGTTAATTCTTCAATAATTAAAGCAATATAAAAAAATAGCAATATCCATAATCCAGTGCCACAAACATTCAATGTAGGCGCGAATAATTTGCGGCTATTTGTAGGCTATTTTGCAAAAAAAGCTAACAGGTTATTCAAAATAATAAAGACGAAATAGTGAAAAGGTGAAAAAATGAGCATAATTCCCACTCTCATTATGGGTTATTGCATAATGAAACATCAAATCTGTCGCAAAAAATATTGTAATTGAAGCTAACACTTGATAAAAAAGATGCACATAATGAAGAAATAAGTTGTGTGCTCTCGTGTATAGTCTGATGATTATGACTCTGACGATGGATACGAACCAGAGACTAAGCTATAAGACGACTTTTTCAGGAATTCCTCCAATTGAAAATTAAAAAGATCAAATAGACACAAATGAAAATACAGTTATACTCCGCCTAATGCCTCAAACAGCAGACGTTCCGTGTAACGAATTCCATCATGAAAGCTCTGGGGCCTCGAATAATGAACTCGTTTTACACAGCGAAAGCCTTCCATGCGTTCTGGTGTTAACTAACTACAGGGTTTCCCCGATAATAAGACAGTGTCGTATATTAATTTTTGCTCTAACAGAGGCGTCAGAGCTTATTTATGGAAGATATATTATATTTTCATTACACAATTTGACATAAAAATCAATTGGAAATTGTGCGGGGGTGGAACGAATTGCGTTCGTTAAGCGTGGGACTGTATATCTCTATTTTCACAACGCATGTCACAAAATGAAAATGTGACAGTAATGACAACATTCGTAATGTATCTTGTTTAACCCAATCTATAATGCTCTCAGGTTTTACATACATTTTCACAAAAATTCTCAAAAGACGTTATTTAAAATTCATAAGAATTTTATTCAAATGCAAATTTAATTATTGAATTAAACAATTAATAGTCCAAAAATTGATATTTATATCTTCATTCTCTAATATTCTTCTTCTTCTTCTCCCCCGAGGAAGTAAGAAGGCTCTTCTGGATATGGTGGCTGAGTCGGGTAAGGTGGCTGAGTCGGGTAGGGTGGCTGAGTCGGGTAAGGCGGCTGAGTCGGGTAAGCTGGTTGAGTCGGATATGCTGGAGGTGCTGGCTTCTGTTTGTAGACGTCAGGCTTCTTGTAGGGTGGTTCGTATGCCTGGCTATGGTACTTTGGAGCTTTGTAAGGCTTGATTTCAACATCATCGGCTGTTGGTAGACGTTGAACCAAAATACGTGCTTTAACCAAATATTGATCAGGAGCCAATGATTTGATCTCAAAGTATCTCTTGTAATCTCCAAAGAGGTTCAGGTT
The DNA here is from genome assembly GCA_021613335.1 of Whitmania pigra. Lineage (NCBI taxonomy): Eukaryota > Metazoa > Annelida > Clitellata > Hirudinida > Haemopidae > Whitmania > Whitmania pigra. The sequence continues at coordinate 750,616 of JAJTWR010000311.1, forward strand.
ATCATAGCAGGATTCGTACCACCAACCACCGAGATACACCTAAAAACATCGAAGAATTACCGTTTAACGAGAGTCCGACAAACACTACTTTGAAGCGCATGCATGCATTTTAATGTCTAATGTAGAAATATTAAATATACTTTTAAAAATTAAAAAAAAAACACAAAAACAAAAAATAACTAAAATTCATTGACATTAATGCTGGTAAGAACATACCTTGGCACAATTGCTGTAAAAGCTTTGATCGTTGTCATGGTCGTAAGTAGAAAACGGTAGTCCATCTTTTTGGCCAGATGAATTGGTGTTGAGATAAAGAGCGTAATTGCGTCCTTCTGAAGCCACCACAAGTTTGGGCGATTCAATGTCCACTTTCTTTCCGGCTGTATTACAATGAATTCAAGTTTGATGGTGTCAGTCAAAACATAACAGCATAAAACTAATTAATATTCCACAATGAAATATCAACAACTAACCTTTAGTCACAGCCTCGATTGCTCCGTAGTAATTTCCAGCTTTGGTTAGACAGTGCAAATGTTCATTACCGATGTGGTAATCTTTTGATGGAGATCCGAAGCCAGCTTTAAACTCATTCCAGTTTTTGTTGAGACTGAAGTCTTGTTTCTCTCTGTTGAACACAACAAACCAGTTGTTGACGCACGATCCCTTTATGGATCCGCAGCCGGGCACAGTGAGAGCGAAATCGCTCGCGGGTGCGAATATATCTGAAAAAATATTAGGTTAAAATAATTTCTGTTAGCCAGAAATAGAGAGACATCGCACTCACGTCTTTGCTTCTCACAGTATTTGAATTCAACTGGTTCTCCTTCGCAATATTCGATGATATTCTTTCCATACACTACATTATTTTCCAGCAAACACTGCCTGTTCCTCTGATGGAATGGCTTGACGCCACAAATCTCTGTACAGCCAGACCATTCGGTCCATGGAGACCAATTATCTGACAGTTTAAAAACGTCATTATTAAGTAATCGTCAGAGATTAATTTAAAAATGTTTAGACATTGACAAGATATGTAAATAAGATGATTTTCGACTCACCACAGCTAGTTTCAAAACAAAATTTGACTTCTGAAGCAGGTCCCACACAAGCTTTTCCACCATAAGAAGCTTCGGGGCTATTGCATTCCCTGGCTCTTGTGGTGCTGCCGCCGTAACCGCAAGTCTTACTGCAGGCGGACCAGGTGGACCACGAACCCCAGCCTCCATCGACGGCTTAACGTAGTTAATTCAAATCATATTTTTTGCTTCACAGAATCAAAATAAATGTTAACATTCTCATAAATTTTAGAAACTTGTAAAAGTATAATATTAGAAGTAAAAACGATGGTTGTTTTATACCGCATGGAGAGGCACTGCAATTTTTGGCTTCAGTGAAAGGTCCGACGCAGTTCTTGCCGTAGTATTGCGGAGCAGGATTATCGCATTTCCTATTACGAGTTGTTATGCCATAATCTCCGCAAGTGACGCTGCACGTTGACCACTCAGACCAGTTGTTCCAGTTTCCATCGACATCTGTCGGGATGCAAATCGCACAATATTATAAAATGTATTACATATGAATAGAAAAAATGTTATTTGTTAAAATAACGCAATGGTTCACCGCATGGTCTAAGGTTGCATGTTTTGGCTTCAGTGTCGTCTCCTTCGCACGGTCTGCCACCATGAGCGGTGGACGGATTTTGACAGGTTCTCTGTCTAGTCGAGGTACCTTCCGAACACGTAGCACTGCACGGAGACCATTGCCCCCAGCTGGTCCATCCGCCATCGACAGCTAACAATTAGAAACGATCGAAAGTAAAGACATTAGATTTGAATAATACCAGAAATACTCACGGCACGGCTTGACATAGCAGGATTTGGATTGGGAATCTTCTCCTCTGCACATAGCTCCTCCATGGACGGGTTTCGGCTCATTGCAAAGACGAGATCTCGAGGCAGTGCCACCAGCTCCGCATGTGACGCTGCATTTCGACCATTCGCACCATTCACCCCAGTTTCCATCGACAGCTAAAACGTGGTTGAAACGATAATAAGGTTATCAAGTTCCAAACATAATTATGAAAACTCAAACCCACAACGTGAACTTACGACAAGCTTTTAGTTTAACGTTTTTAATCTCGGTGTCTTCCCCTTTACAATTGCCTCCGTTGTGAGCAGGTGCTGGATTGTTACATTTCCTTGCTCTTGTAACAACGGCAGGACCACAGCTGGCCGAGGCCTTGCCCCATTCTGACCAACTACTCCAGCCTCCAAAGACGGCTACAAAACAAATTAGATGTGTTTCGATAAAAGTATGGTATAAATTGCTTTTCGATGGTCTTACGTGATGGAGGAAGTTGTAGTCTCTTTGTTTCAACACTGTCTCCGACACAAGGTTTGCCACCGAATTGAGGCTCTGGGCGGTCGCAGTTTCTAGTTCTCTGAACGTAGGTTTCTCCATAGTTCACAGTAGGTTTTGACCACTCAGACCAATCGCTCCAACCCCCGTCGACGGCTAAAAAGGTGTAATGGAATTTTTTTGTTTGTTCGTTTAATATTAATCAAAGTGAAGAGACTAACCACATGGTCGACTGTAGCAATCGGAAGATTCGGTCTTCTTGCCAAGGCAATCTTTTCCTCCACTTGAAGGACTTGGACTATCACAGAGACGACTCCTGGTGCTTACTCCCCCATTACCGCAAGTGACGCTGCAGGCTGACCACCTCTCCCATTGACCCCATCCTCCGTCAACAGCTGAAATTATTATTAATTATTATATATATATATTTCAATATAAAATAGTTTGGTTAAAATTTTCACGAATATCATTAATTTATGTAAACCGCATGGTGGTGCTAATCCCGGAGCGTGCTCTGTTGAAGGTCCTTGACAATTTCTTCCTCCAAAATTAGGAGACGGTTTAGTGCACGTTCTCGTTCTTGATACTATTCCACCTTCTCCACATGTTACACTGCATCTGGACCAAGCCGACCATTCCGTCCATCCGCCGTCGATACCTTGAGGATATTGAGCAAGCGTTCTTTAATTGGGTAAATTAAACTTACGAAGAACGCTGAGGTTCTCACCACACGGAGGTCCTGAACAGGATTTAGTGTCGGTTCCTTCTCCTTCGCAATTTCTTCCGCTGTACTGAGGTTCTGGGTTGGCGCAGTATCTGTTTCTCGTCGCAGTGCCGCCGTCCCCACACTTGACACTGCACAAAGACCATTCCGTCCATTCTGTCCATCCTCCATTGATGGCTATAAGTTACAAAATTAATAGTCCCTTAAAAAAAGTCTTAAAACTGCAACCGGGATGAGACTTACGGCAAATCTGCAAAAGTAGACTCTTTGAATCTGAAGATTCGCCTTCGCATTCTCTTCCACCATTGGACGGAGAGGGATTGTCACAGTTTCTTGTGCGGGTCACATGCAAATCGGAACCACAAGTGGCCGATGGCTCAGACCAAGCAGACCAGGCGCCCCATTTTCCGTCAACGGCTGCATGATAATGTCAGTCGATTTTAAAATAAGTCTAACATTTCTCCCAGTTGAAAATATTGATAAACAGCAAACCGCAAGCAGGGCTGCTGCAGGATTGTACTTCTGACGACTTTCCAGGACAATAGAATCCTTCAAAAGCTGGAGGAGGATTGTCGCAAGCTCTTTTTCTGTATTGAACCCCTCCAGGTCCGCAGCTGACGCTGCATGGAGAATAATCCGACCATTCACCCCAGGCGCCATTGACAGCTGTAAAGCAAGTAACATTCAAATATATGGTTGTTAGTTATATGCCGCATGACATAGACTCACGGCAAGGTGGTACTGCAGCGCTTCTGGAATCCGTTGCTGTTCCTATGCACGGCTTGCCATTGTAGACAGGTGCTGGTTCAGTACAAGTTCTCGATCTCGATGAAGTAGCACCTTCACCGCACGACGACGACGGCGCTGACCATTCAGACCAAGCTGTCCAACCTCCATCGAGGGCTATGTCGGAGGTTAATAATTTATGTGCTACGATTCTTTCACCGTAAATACGGCAAATAAGTACGATCAAATTTCATTAAAGTTAAATTTCTTATTTAAAAAAAAATCTAGCACTAACGACAAGGTCTGACTGTGACATTCTTGTAGCTGACTGCAGGTCCTTTACAATATCTGCCTCCATAAGACGGCGCGGGACTGTTACAAACTCTCGATCTGCTCGGATATAGTCCTTCACCACACGTTGTCGACGGTCTTGACCATCCTCCCCAATTGCCCCAAACTCCGTCAACAGCTGAATAAATAAATGGTTCTAATTGAGAAGCGACCTTACGATTTCTTACTAATAATAAAGCGTAACTCACAACATGGAGAACCGCTACAGCTTCTCGATTCTGTCGATTCTCCCTCGCAAGTAGAACCACCATGTTCAGGCGCAGGATTATCGCAAAACCGCTTCCTGGTAACGAGACCTCCTTGACCGCAACTGGCGCTGCAACTCGACCATTCCGACCATCCACTCCATCCTCCACAAATTGCTGAAAATATAATGAAGCCGATAAAGAGCGTAGGTAACAGCGACAACGAAACTTAAATGATTAAATGAAATCTCACGACAAGGGGCTGCTGAACAGTCTTTGTTCTGAGATGATTCGCCTTCGCAAGCCTCTCCACCGTTAGCGGGCGCTGGGTTATCGCAGACTCTTAGTCTTGAAGTAATTCCGTTGAGACCGCAACTTACACTGCATTCCGACCATTCGCTCCATGCCGACCATCCACCGCAAGCAGCTAAATAAAAAGTGGTATAAACGTTATTGCGATACATTACGACCGTTGCCAACACCGTCGCACGCTGAAACACAAGCTATTAAGATAACTTGCCCAGCTCACTCATTTGTGTTGACATTATTCAAATGGTAACTGTAAAATTAAAACTTACGACAAGAAGGCAATTGTACGGCCCTCGGATGAAAGCTGTATCCTTCGCAGTTCGCTCCGCCGAAAGCAGGTTTTGGATTAGAGCATTCTCTTGTCCTGACCGAAATTCCTGTATTATCACCGCACGTTTCTGCTGTCTTCGACCATTCTGTCCATGCTGTCCATCCTCCATTAAGTGCTGGATATGCATAAAATGTTTATTTTCTATCGTTGCAGAAAACATCCTATTGGATGTATTTTAATTTACTATTAATCATCAACTAACGACAAGGCGGAAGTTCGACTTCAGCATGCTCCAAAGAATCTCCGTCACAAGGTCTGCCACCATAAAGAGGAGCAGGGCTGTCGCATTCTCTCGTTCTCGATTTTGTTCCTCCAAAGCCGCAGGTGGAGTTTCCAAAACTCCATACTGACCAGGGTCCCCAGTTTCCATCGACCGCTATAAGAAAGGTAACAAGATTTAGAGTGAAAGAAACACTATCTGTATCTTCTTTTTTTTTATAAAATCGTGTCAAGTGAAACAACATTCACAAAAGAAACATCCTTACGACAAAATGTGATAAAACAGGATCTCTTGTTGCCTGAAACTCCTTCGCAAGGCCTTCCATCGTATGCTGGAGCTGGATAGTCACACTTCCTTCTTCTGACTTGACTTCCTCCAAACCCACAAGAAGCACTGCATTTACTCCATTCGTACCACTTGCTCCACCCACCGTCGACAGCTGTCGTATGAATATTGTAAATCACCCACTAAATAAACTAATAAAATTGTAACATAATAACTAATTTTAGCTTACGACAAGGCTTGGCTTTGACAACTTGAACTTCGAGGGCATCTCCGATGCAGTTCTTTCCATCGTACTGAGGAGCAGGACTGTCGCAGGCTCTGGATCTTGTTTGGAAACCATCCTCTCCGCATGAGGCACTACTCTTGGACCAATCACCCCAGGTTCCCCAGCAACCATCGACGGCTATTGCAATGAGTAATTTCTTAGTTAAATTATTCCTAAGCAATACTACAGTAAATACATTACTCACGACATGGTGGCAGAACACTCGGTTTGGATTGTTTGTCAGTTCCTCGGCATGGTTCTCCTCCATCTGCAGGTGCTGGGTTGTCACATCTCCTTGTCCTTGTCACCTGACCTTCTGATCCACAAGTTTTTTCAGGTGGAGACCATTCGGACCACCTACTCCATTTTCCGTCAACGGCTATTGGAAGTTTTATTAAATGAAGGTATTAGTTTAAATATTTGTTTGTTTTTAAATAACACTTGAATGACGATAAAGACATAAAAGACGAGTGCTAACGGCAGGGTCCTTCGCAACATCCTCGGGTCTCAAGAGCTGCTCCGTCACAAGGTCTGCCTCCGAAGTCATTTGCAGGAGCAGTGCAGTTTCTTCCTCTCGTTTGAACTCCACCAAAACCACAACTCACAGAACACCTGCACCATTCTGTCCATGAATTCCAGTTGCCGTCGATTGCTGAGAAGTAGCGTGATTTTATCATATAATGTCAAGAAGATATTTACAAAAAGAAAAGTAAAAGCGAGCAACTCTGGTTCTCAAGAATGATATTTGGCCAATTGAAAATTATAATTCCGTCACAATTACTCACGGCAAGCCCTTGGATTGCTACATAGAGTGGTTTGCTCGTATACTCCTTGACACAATTTTCCACCATTAGAGGGAACTGGTTTATTGCATTCCCTGGTTCTTGTTTGCAAGCCACCTTCTCCACACGTAGCACTACAAAGCGCCCACACTCCCCACTTGGACCAACCACCGTTGACAGCTAGATTGGCAAATAATTTTCTATAAGAAGTTTCATTTAATAATTTCAAAAATTCAACTTACGGCAGGGCTTTCCTGAACATTGCTCGATTTGTACCGAATCCCCTTCACATTCCGACAATGGTGCGTAAGTTTCGCTCGGATAAAGACCGCCCTCTAATTCGGATGCTTCGTCAGATATGAAAGTGTCACCATGGTAACTGCTACCAAAATGATCTTCGTATAAGTAGTCGGATTGGCTGTTAAGCAAGTGATTTCAGATGTTTTAAATTAATTAAATCATAGCGAAAGATATTAAGAATTTAAGGCATTAACATAGCTAATAAACATTCTGGTATGTCCTCACCTTCCTTTGCTGGGAGCCTCGCCGTAAAGGGATCTTGCATATCTATGGAATGAAAATATTCATTTTCAACACAGATATTTAATGATTTTAATAACGTGTCATACATTGCCATAAATTCATGGAGTGTGAAGTTTCTCACCTTCCCGGTTTGGCTTCTGTCACGCCGTTATTAGCTCCAGGCAAGCAAGTTCGAGATCTTTTCTTGATGCCTGTGCCACAGGTTACCGAGCAATCAGCCCATTCTGACCAAGCGGTCCATGAAAATTTCGCTTTGGTTACCTGGATATGAGAAAGAATAAAAGAGTCATACAATTTAAATTAGGGAATACATTTAATGTGAAAAGTAATTTTCTCACGGCCGGATAAGTGGTTGGAACGTGCTTATAAGTAGGTGGTGTTTCGTAGCTCTTTGGAGTAGGGTAAGTTTTGCCTGTATCTTTTTCCGGATAAGAAGGTTTTACAGTTGGAGCAGGGTATTTCGGAGTGGACGGGGCATAAGCCGATGGCGCTGGATGTTTTGGAGATTCCTCTGGATATTCGTCCTCTTCTTCGTCATCGTGTTTGTATTCTTGAGGAGGGGAGTAGTCCTTCTTTGGAGGTTCAGGATACTTTGGTGGATGAGTTGGCTTTGGAGGTTCAGGATATTTGGGTGGTTCGGGATACTTTGGAGGCTCGGGATACTTTGGAGGCTCGGGATACTTTGGAGGCTCAGGATACTTTGGCGGATGAGTTGGCTTTGGAGGTTCAGGATATTTTGGTGGTTCTGGATACTTTGGCTGTTCAGGAGTCTTGGGAGAATTTGGATACTTGGGTGGAGAGTGCTGTTTAGGGGGTTCTGGGTATTTAGGTGGCTGGGGATACTTAGGAGGTTCAGGGTACTTGGGAGGTTCGGGGTACTTGGGAGGTTCAGGATACTTGGGAGGTTCTGGATATTCTGGTTCTTCCTCTTCATAGTCGTAATCATCTAACAATTGACTTTCACTTTTTCAAATATTCGTAAATTTGATAATCTTATAATTATTAAATCTTATATAATTAATATTTGTAAATCAGTGATATTTCTAAAAAATCTTTAGAAAATAATTGCTTACCCTGAGGTGCTGCCAGGGCAACGGCACCTAAATTAATTTTTTTTTAAATTTGAAAATCTTCTTTCACAATATAAAAATAAATTGCAACAGTATTAATTATAGTAAATTTAATAAATCATACTTTCGACCGTTCTTAATTAATTTATTATTGCTCTTTCCGCATATCGACCATCTGTTTTTTATTATAAGTTTCTTGCTCTCTCTAGAAATTGTATATGTCATATCGCTTGAGACAACTGATTTAACCAGCACGAGTTCTTCATGAAACTACTTTTCAACCAATTGAAGTGATTATATAAATAAATGTATTTTTTTAAGTCTAATTTCATAAAGTCTAACCCAGAAGAGCAAGTATGAATAGCTTCATGACTTTGCAGACCTTCAAAAAAAATTGTTATCATAATTTTATAACTGTTTGGAAAGTTTGTGTCAAGTCGTCTGCCTATCATCCTCCGGAAACATATGCGGTAAGTTTTAAAAAGTTTTTATGCCTTTAACAATGGCATAAAAATAATTTTAGGCGACTCTGACGCCTTAAAAATTAATTATTTTTGTTAACAGTAGCAGGCTTTGAATGAATCCGGATAGAATGTGAAAACACTTGTTAATCGATCCACCACGTATATTGCACCCCTACCAGAGGGCTCTCCCTCAGTGCAGGCTGGGTTGCAAACACGACACAACGAAAGTTGCTATTACCGCCTCATGGAATGCAAGGAATGCAACCCATTAGGCCAACCTGCACGTAATTATTCATACTTACAATATTATTAAATTACATATTAAATATTATATAAATATTAATTCATTTCATACCTGGAGCTCAGGCCGGTGTCGATGTTTTACCTAGCTCAAACAGCCCCTTTTATAGTTTTTTGCACAGTCCTCCGAAAGGTCAAAACAAGGAAAGTTCTGCATAAATTTATGTTTTATAATCGTTTTATGTCAGCTCTGAAAGCAGTCTAATGCATTTACACCCATTGGTTAAATGCCAGAAATATATTTTCTGGCTCACTTTTTATACAAAAAAAATGTACTTTTTTAGTGAATTAATTGAACAATGTTTTTTGTTTAATTATCATGCTTTTGTTTTGCATGTGATAATTTTGTTACATGTTACAAAATATTATTTTTCAACAACAATTGCTATTTTATATTTACGATTTATACACAGACATTTAAAATTAAATGAGGAATACTGATTCGAAACATTTGAACGAATGTTATGCAGATTTATTAAAAAATTTCAGCTATTCATTGTCCAAAATCTAGGGAAAGGTTGAGGCTGGATAAATAAATCTTAGGTTTCAGGCCATTATGAAAAAGGGCATGACATATAATATTTGAATATCAAATCGTTAACCTTTTGTCAGTTTTGACATAAAGACATGAATTTCTGTCAATCTTGTCATTCCCGACCTTTCTGCGGGTGTTTCAAAAAGTATAAAAGGGGCATTTTCAAACTGAGCTAAATATCTGCAAGGAACGATCTTCTTGAGCTTCAGGTAAGAAATTAATTGCAAACTATTTAGTAATTTAAATAACAGTTACTCTGGCAGAAAATACATTATACCACTTGTTGACATCAACGGATGCACAACAACAAAAGTGATAACTCGTGATAATCTCGCAGGTGTACATTGCCATGAAGTTATTCGTATTTGCGCTTCTTGGTAAGACTTTTAGAAATTCATAAACTATATATATTGGCAATTAATATAACTCTTAATAATGTAAAAAAAAATTTTTTAATTAATTCTATTAAGAAATAGATTGGTTTAGATATAATAAAAATATAATATATATAATTCAACGAATTTCAATAAATTATATCATTAGGCGCAGTTGTCTTGGCAGCTCCTCAAGGTAAAAAAATATATTCATATTATCAAGAAACTAATAATATTAATTCAATTTATAGATATTATTTTACGTGGCATTAATTATTACAATTTATACAACATAAATGTACTAATACAAACAATTAATTCATTCAGTGATCATACAATAATTCTAGAAGTACATATTCGAATAAATAATTAGTGAGCCAATTTTTAGATGACTATGATTATGAGGAGGAAGAACCAGACTATCCAGAACCTCCCAAGTACCCCGAACCTCCCAAGTACCAGGAACCTCCCAAGTACCAGGAACCTCCCAAGTACCCCGAACCTCTTAAGTACCCCGAACCTCCCAAGTACCCCGAAGCTCCTAAGTATCCTCAGCCACCAAAATACCCAGAACCCCCTAAACAACACTCTCCACCCAAGTATCCAAATTCTCCCAAGACTCCTGAACAACCAAAGTATCCCGAACCACCCAAATATCCTGAACCTCCAAAGCCAACTCATCCGCCAAAGTATCCCGAGCCTCCAAAGAAGGACTACTCCCCTCCTCAAGAATACAAACACGATGACGAAGAAGAGGACGAATATCCAGAGGAATCTCCAAAACATCCAGCGCCATCGGCTTATGCCCCGTCCACTCCGAAATACCCTGCTCCAACTGTAAAACCTTCTTATCCGGAAAAAGATACAGGCAAAACTTACCCTACTCCAAAGAGCTACGAAACACCACCTACTTATAAGCACGTTCCAACCACTTATCCGGCCGTGAGAAAATTACTTTTCACATTAAATGTATTCCCTAATTTAAATTGTATGACTCTTTTATTCTTTCTCATATCCAGGTAACCAAAGCGAAATTTTCATGGACCGCTTGGTCAGAATGGGCTGATTGCTCGGTAACCTGTGGCACAGGCATCAAGAAAAGATCTCGAACTTGCTTGCCTGGAGCTAATAACGGCGTGACAGAAGCCAAACCGGGAAGGTGAGAAACTTCACACTCCATGAATTTATGGCAATGTATGACACGTTATTAAAATCATTAAATATCTGTGTTGAAAATGAATATTTTCATTCCATAGATATGCAAGATCCCTTTACGGCGAGGCTCCCAGCAAAGGAAGGTGAGGACATACCAGAATGTTTATTAGCTATGTTAATGCCTTAAATTCTTAATATCTTTCGCTATGATTTAATTAATTTAAAACATCTGAAATCACTTGCTTAACAGCCAATCCGACTACTTATACGAAGATCATTTTGGTAGCAGTTACCATGGTGACACTTTCATATCTGACGAAGCATCCGAATTAGAGGGCGGTCTTTATCCGAGCGAAACTTACGCACCATTGTCGGAATGTGAAGGGGATTCGGTACAAATCGAGCAATGTTCAGGAAAGCCCTGCCGTAAGTTGAATTTTTGAAATTATTAAATGAAACTTCTTATAGAAAATTATTTGCCAATCTAGCTGTCAACGGTGGTTGGTCCAAGTGGGGAGTGTGGGCGCTTTGTAGTGCTACGTGTGGAGAAGGTGGCTTGCAAACAAGAACCAGGGAATGCAATAAACCAGTTCCCTCTAATGGTGGAAAATTGTGTCAAGGAGTATACGAGCAAACCACTCTATGTAGCAATCCAAGGGCTTGCCGTGAGTAATTGTGACGGAATTATAATTTTCAATTGGCCAAATATCATTCTTGAGAACCAGAGTTGCTCGCTTTTACTTTTCTTTTTGTAAATATCTTCTTGACATTATATGATAAAATCACGCTACTTCTCAGCAATCGACGGCAACTGGAATTCATGGACAGAATGGTGCAGGTGTTCTGTGAGTTGTGGTTTTGGTGGAGTTCAAACGAGAGGAAGAAACTGCACTGCTCCTGCAAATGACTTCGGAGGCAGACCTTGTGACGGAGCAGCTCTTGAGACCCGAGGATGTTGCGAAGGACCCTGCCGTTAGCACTCGTCTTTTATGTCTTTATCGTCATTCAAGTGTTATTTAAAAACAAACAAATATTTAAACTAATACCTTCATTTAATAAAACTTCCAATAGCCGTTGACGGAAAATGGAGTAGGTGGTCCGAATGGTCTCCACCTGAAAAAACTTGTGGATCAGAAGGTCAGGTGACAAGGACAAGGAGATGTGACAACCCAGCACCTGCAGATGGAGGAGAACCATGCCGAGGAACTGACAAACAATCCAAACCGAGTGTTCTGCCACCATGTCGTGAGTAATGTATTTACTGTAGTATTGCTTAGGAATAATTTAACTAAGAAATTACTCATTGCAATAGCCGTCGATGGTTGCTGGGGAACCTGGGGTGATTGGTCCAAGAGTAGTGCCTCATGCGGAGAGGATGGTTTCCAAACAAGATCCAGAGCCTGCGACAGTCCTGCTCCTCAGTACGATGGAAAGAACTGCATCGGAGATGCCCTCGAAGTTCAAGTTGTCAAAGCCAAGCCTTGTCGTAAGCTAAAATTAGTTATTATGTTACAATTTTATTAGTTTATTTAGTGGGTGATTTACAATATTCATACGACAGCTGTCGACGGTGGGTGGAGCAAGTGGTACGAATGGAGTAAATGCAGTGCTTCTTGTGGGTTTGGAGGAAGTCAAGTCAGAAGAAGGAAGTGTGACTATCCAGCTCCAGCATACGATGGAAGGCCTTGCGAAGGAGTTTCAGGCAACAAGAGATCCTGTTTTATCACATTTTGTCGTAAGGATGTTTCTTTTGTGAATGTTGTTTCACTTGACACGATTTTATAAAAAAAAAGAAGATACAGATAGTGTTTCTTTCACTCTAAATCTTGTTACCTTTCTTATAGCGGTCGATGGAAACTGGGGACCCTGGTCAGTATGGAGTTTTGGAAACTCCACCTGCGGCTTTGGAGGAACAAAATCGAGAACGAGAGAATGCGACAGCCCTGCTCCTCTTTATGGTGGCAGACCTTGTGACGGAGATTCTTTGGAGCATGCTGAAGTCGAACTTCCGCCTTGTCGTTAGTTGATGATTAATAGTAAATTAAAATACATCCAATAGGATGTTTTCTGCAACGATAGAAAATAAACATTTTATGCATATCCAGCACTTAATGGAGGATGGACAGCATGGACAGAATGGTCGAAGACAGCAGAAACGTGCGGTGATAATACAGGAATTTCGGTCAGGACAAGAGAATGCTCTAATCCAAAACCTGCTTTCGGCGGAGCGAACTGCGAAGGATACAGCTTTCATCCGAGGGCCGTACAATTGCCTTCTTGTCGTAAGTTTTAATTTTACAGTTACCATTTGAATAATGTCAACACAAATGAGTGAGCTGGGCAAGTTATCTTAATAGCTTGTGTTTCAGCGTGCGACGGTGTTGGCAACGGTCGTAATGTATCGCAATAACGTTTATACCACTTTTTATTTAGCTGCTTGCGGTGGATGGTCGGCATGGAGCGAATGGTCGGAATGCAGTGTAAGTTGCGGTCTCAACGGAATTACTTCAAGACTAAGAGTCTGCGATAACCCAGCGCCCGCTAACGGTGGAGAGGCTTGCGAAGGCGAATCATCTCAGAACAAAGACTGTTCAGCAGCCCCTTGTCGTGAGATTTCATTTAATCATTTAAGTTTCGTTGTCGCTGTTACCTACGCTCTTTATCGGCTTCATTATATTTTCAGCAATTTGTGGAGGATGGAGTGGATGGTCGGAATGGTCGAGTTGCAGCGCCAGTTGCGGTCAAGGAGGTCTCGTTACCAGGAAGCGGTTTTGCGATAATCCTGCGCCTGAACATGGTGGTTCTACTTGCGAGGGAGAATCGACAGAATCGAGAAGCTGTAGCGGTTCTCCATGTTGTGAGTTACGCTTTATTATTAGTAAGAAATCGTAAGGTCGCTTCTCAATTAGAACCATTTATTTATTCAGCTGTTGACGGAGTTTGGGGCAATTGGGGAGGATGGTCAAGACCGTCGACAACGTGTGGTGAAGGACTATATCCGAGCAGATCGAGAGTTTGTAACAGTCCCGCGCCGTCTTATGGAGGCAGATATTGTAAAGGACCTGCAGTCAGCTACAAGAATGTCACAGTCAGACCTTGTCGTTAGTGCTAGATTTTTTTTTAAATAAGAAATTTAACTTTAATGAAATTTGATCGTACTTATTTGCCGTATTTACGGTGAAAGAATCGTAGCACATAAATTATTAACCTCCGACATAGCCCTCGATGGAGGTTGGACAGCTTGGTCTGAATGGTCAGCGCCGTCGTCGTCGTGCGGTGAAGGTGCTACTTCATCGAGATCGAGAACTTGTACTGAACCAGCACCTGTCTACAATGGCAAGCCGTGCATAGGAACAGCAACGGATTCCAGAAGCGCTGCAGTACCACCTTGCCGTGAGTCTATGTCATGCGGCATATAACTAACAACCATATATTTGAATGTTACTTGCTTTACAGCTGTCAATGGCGCCTGGGGTGAATGGTCGGATTATTCTCCATGCAGCGTCAGCTGCGGACCTGGAGGGGTTCAATACAGAAAAAGAGCTTGCGACAATCCTCCTCCAGCTTTTGAAGGATTCTATTGTCCTGGAAAGTCGTCAGAAGTACAATCCTGCAGCAGCCCTGCTTGCGGTTTGCTGTTTATCAATATTTTCAACTGGGAGAAATGTTAGACTTATTTTAAAATCGACTGACATTATCATGCAGCCGTTGACGGAAAATGGGGCGCCTGGTCTGCTTGGTCTGAGCCATCGGCCACTTGTGGTTCCGATTTGCATGTGACCCGCACAAGAAACTGTGACAATCCCTCTCCGTCCAATGGTGGAAGAGAATGCGAAGGCGAATCTTCAGATTCAAAGAGTCTACTTTTGCAGATTTGCCGTAAGTCTCATCCCGGTTGCAGTTTTAAGACTTTTTTTAAGGGACTATTAATTTTGTAACTTATAGCCATCAATGGAGGATGGACAGAATGGACGGAATGGTCTTTGTGCAGTGTCAAGTGTGGGGACGGCGGCACTGCGACGAGAAACAGATACTGCGCCAACCCAGAACCTCAGTACAGCGGAAGAAATTGCGAAGGAGAAGGAACCGACACTAAATCCTGTTCAGGACCTCCGTGTGGTGAGAACCTCAGCGTTCTTCGTAAGTTTAATTTACCCAATTAAAGAACGCTTGCTCAATATCCTCAAGGTATCGACGGCGGATGGACGGAATGGTCGGCTTGGTCCAGATGCAGTGTAACATGTGGAGAAGGTGGAATAGTATCAAGAACGAGAACGTGCACTAAACCGTCTCCTAATTTTGGAGGAAGAAATTGTCAAGGACCTTCAACAGAGCACGCTCCGGGATTAGCACCACCATGCGGTTTACATAAATTAATGATATTCGTGAAAATTTTAACCAAACTATTTTATATTGAAATATATATATATAATAATTAATAATAATTTCAGCTGTTGACGGAGGATGGGGTCAATGGGAGAGGTGGTCAGCCTGCAGCGTCACTTGCGGTAATGGGGGAGTAAGCACCAGGAGTCGTCTCTGTGATAGTCCAAGTCCTTCAAGTGGAGGAAAAGATTGCCTTGGCAAGAAGACCGAATCTTCCGATTGCTACAGTCGACCATGTGGTTAGTCTCTTCACTTTGATTAATATTAAACGAACAAACAAAAAAATTCCATTACACCTTTTTAGCCGTCGACGGGGGTTGGAGCGATTGGTCTGAGTGGTCAAAACCTACTGTGAACTATGGAGAAACCTACGTTCAGAGAACTAGAAACTGCGACCGCCCAGAGCCTCAATTCGGTGGCAAACCTTGTGTCGGAGACAGTGTTGAAACAAAGAGACTACAACTTCCTCCATCACGTAAGACCATCGAAAAGCAATTTATACCATACTTTTATCGAAACACATCTAATTTGTTTTGTAGCCGTCTTTGGAGGCTGGAGTAGTTGGTCAGAATGGGGCAAGGCCTCGGCCAGCTGTGGTCCTGCCGTTGTTACAAGAGCAAGGAAATGTAACAATCCAGCACCTGCTCACAACGGAGGCAATTGTAAAGGGGAAGACACCGAGATTAAAAACGTTAAACTAAAAGCTTGTCGTAAGTTCACGTTGTGGGTTTGAGTTTTCATAATTATGTTTGGAACTTGATAACCTTATTATCGTTTCAACCACGTTTTAGCTGTCGATGGAAACTGGGGTGAATGGTGCGAATGGTCGAAATGCAGCGTCACATGCGGAGCTGGTGGCACTGCCTCGAGATCTCGTCTTTGCAATGAGCCGAAACCCGTCCATGGAGGAGCTATGTGCAGAGGAGAAGATTCCCAATCCAAATCCTGCTATGTCAAGCCGTGCCGTGAGTATTTCTGGTATTATTCAAATCTAATGTCTTTACTTTCGATCGTTTCTAATTGTTAGCTGTCGATGGCGGATGGACCAGCTGGGGGCAATGGTCTCCGTGCAGTGCTACGTGTTCGGAAGGTACCTCGACTAGACAGAGAACCTGTCAAAATCCGTCCACCGCTCATGGTGGCAGACCGTGCGAAGGAGACGACACTGAAGCCAAAACATGCAACCTTAGACCATGCGGTGAACCATTGCGTTATTTTAACAAATAACATTTTTTCTATTCATATGTAATACATTTTATAATATTGTGCGATTTGCATCCCGACAGATGTCGATGGAAACTGGAACAACTGGTCTGAGTGGTCAACGTGCAGCGTCACTTGCGGAGATTATGGCATAACAACTCGTAATAGGAAATGCGATAATCCTGCTCCGCAATACTACGGCAAGAACTGCGTCGGACCTTTCACTGAAGCCAAAAATTGCAGTGCCTCTCCATGCGGTATAAAACAACCATCGTTTTTACTTCTAATATTATACTTTTACAAGTTTCTAAAATTTATGAGAATGTTAACATTTATTTTGATTCTGTGAAGCAAAAAATATGATTTGAATTAACTACGTTAAGCCGTCGATGGAGGCTGGGGTTCGTGGTCCACCTGGTCCGCCTGCAGTAAGACTTGCGGTTACGGCGGCAGCACCACAAGAGCCAGGGAATGCAATAGCCCCGAAGCTTCTTATGGTGGAAAAGCTTGTGTGGGACCTGCTTCAGAAGTCAAATTTTGTTTTGAAACTAGCTGTGGTGAGTCGAAAATCATCTTATTTACATATCTTGTCAATGTCTAAACATTTTTAAATTAATCTCTGACGATTACTTAATAATGACGTTTTTAAACTGTCAGATAATTGGTCTCCATGGACCGAATGGTCTGGCTGTACAGAGATTTGTGGCGTCAAGCCATTCCATCAGAGGAACAGGCAGTGTTTGCTGGAAAATAATGTAGTGTATGGAAAGAATATCATCGAATATTGCGAAGGAGAACCAGTTGAATTCAAATACTGTGAGAAGCAAAGACGTGAGTGCGATGTCTCTCTATTTCTGGCTAACAGAAATTATTTTAACCTAATATTTTTTCAGATATATTCGCACCCGCGAGCGATTTCGCTCTCACTGTGCCCGGCTGCGGATCCATAAAGGGATCGTGCGTCAACAACTGGTTTGTTGTGTTCAACAGAGAGAAACAAGACTTCAGTCTCAACAAAAACTGGAATGAGTTTAAAGCTGGCTTCGGATCTCCATCAAAAGATTACCACATCGGTAATGAACATTTGCACTGTCTAACCAAAGCTGGAAATTACTACGGAGCAATCGAGGCTGTGACTAAAGGTTAGTTGTTGATATTTCATTGTGGAATATTAATTAGTTTTATGCTGTTATGTTTTGACTGACACCATCAAACTTGAATTCATTGTAATACAGCCGGAAAGAAAGTGGACATTGAATCGCCCAAACTTGTGGTGGCTTCAGAAGGACGCAATTACGCTCTTTATCTCAACACCAATTCATCTGGCCAAAAAGATGGACTACCGTTTTCTACTTACGACCATGACAACGATCAAAGCTTTTACAGCAATTGTGCCAAGGTATGTTCTTACCAGCATTAATGTCAATGAATTTTAGTTATTTTTTGTTTTTGTGTTTTTTTTTAATTTTTAAAAGTATATTTAATATTTCTACATTAGACATTAAAATGCATGCATGCGCTTCAAAGTAGTGTTTGTCGGACTCTCGTTAAACGGTAATTCTTCGATGTTTTTAGGTGTATCTCGGTGGTTGGTGGTACGAATCCTGCTATGATAACCTGAACCTCTTTGGAGATTACAAGAGATACTTTGAGATCAAATCATTGGCTCCTGATCAATATTTGGTTAAAGCACGTATTTTGGTTCAACGTCTACCAACAGCCGATGATGTTGAAATCAAGCCTTACAAAGCTCCAAAGTACCATAGCCAGGCATACGAACCACCCTACAAGAAGCCTGACGTCTACAAACAGAAGCCAGCACCTCCAGCATATCCGACTCAACCAGCTTACCCGACTCAGCCGCCTTACCCGACTCAGCCACCCTACCCGACTCAGCCACCTTACCCGACTCAGCCACCATATCCAGAAGAGCCTTCTTACTTCCTCGGGGGAGAAGAAGAAGAAGAATATTAGAGAATGAAGATATAAATATCAATTTTTGGACTATTAATTGTTTAATTCAATAACTAAATTTGCATTTGAATAAAATTCTTATGAATTTTAAATAACGTCTTTTGAGAATTTTTGTGAAAATGTATGTAAAACCTGAGAGCATTATAGATTGGGTTAAACAAGATACATTACGAATGTTGTCATTACTGTCACATTTTCATTTTGTGACATGCGTTGTGAAAATAGAGATATACAGTCCCACGCTTAACGAACGCAATTCGTTCCACCCCCGCACAATTTCCAATTGATTTTTATGTCAAATTGTGTAATGAAAATATAATATATCTTCCATAAATAAGCTCTGACGCCTCTGTTAGAGCAAAAATTAATATACGACACTGTCGTATTATCGGGGAAACCCTGTAGTTAGTTAACACAAGAACGCATGGAAGGCTTTCGCTGTGTAAAACGACTTCATTATTCGAGGACCCAGAGCTTTCATGATGGAATTCGTTACACGGAACGTCTGCGGTTTGAGGCATTAGGCGGAGTATAACTGTATTTTCATTTGTGTCTATTTGATCTTTTTAATTTTCAATTGGAGGAATTCCTGAAAAAGTCGTCTTATAGCATAGTCTCTGGTTCGTATCCATCGTCAGAGTCATAATCATCAGACTATAGACGAGAGCACACAATTTATTTCTTCATTATGTGCATCTTATTTATCAAGTGTTCACTTCAATTACCATATTGAAATAATCCGGGAGTCCGCAAATAAGTAAGTTAACTAATAAGTTTATTAGAGCAAGTATTCAGTTAACGGAACTGAACAACAGAAGTTTAAGTGTTTAAGGATTGAGGTACTTAAGGATGCAAATGGTATTTGGGCTTCCAAGTTGTTTTGATTCTCGTTGTTTGTCATGTGATTATCGAGTATGCTTTCTACAGCATTAATTGAGATACCTCGTGCCCGAAGAAGATACCAAATATAATGAAATATAAATTTAATTATTTTAGCAATATAAACTTATTATAATTAATTTCCAAGTTTACAACAATATTTTTTACGACAGATTTGATATGTCATTATGCAATAACCTAAAATGAGATCCCTTACCGTGGGAAATATGCTCATTATTTCATCTTTTCACTATTTCGTCTTTATTATTTTGAATAACCTATTAGCTATTTTAGCAAAATAGCCTTTTCCATGTGATTTCATGTGTACGTCAATTTTTCCTTATCTAATATTAAATAAATTATTCGCGCCTATATTGAACGTTTGTGGCACTGGATTTTGGATATTGCTATTTTTTTATATTTTGATATAACATCAACATTTTCATTAAATAATACAGTTTTGATTAATCAATGGGTAATATTGTTTATTTTCAAACACCAAAAATAAACGAATAAAACGTGAGTTTTCCAATTTGTCCTTTTCAAATTTGCTATTAATTTTTTGGATTTAGACAAAATCAGCAATTTCAGTTTCCTAGGGCTTAATGACAGAATCAATCCAAGTGTTGTAGGAGCTTATTCTTGTGTAAACGGAAGGTCTTGTTGTTGAACAACCAAATGAACCCCATGATGTTGCTCCAACCAATTCGTATTTACTTGGGGCAACTTCACAAACCAACGGTCCTCCAGAATCCCCCTGAGGAAAATTTGAGCAGATTAATTTAATGATTACCGATTAGTTACAATGACTAAAACTCATTAACGTGCTATAAATTTTGAATCTCTTCAGTGGTCGCGAACGCAAAATATTACTTACGTTGCACGATCCTTTGGCCTGGGTCTCTTTGTCAGTCACGCAAACCTGTTTGTCTGAAACTAAACTTTCATCCCATTTTTGCGTACACTCCTGCCTTGTCATCACATCAATATCTGCCTCCTGTAGCCATTGTGGAAGAGGTCCAAACCCTATTTAGTACTCACATATAATGCGCCATGTCTATTTTATAAATTTAATAAAATTAAAATATTCTCACCGCGAAGTCTTCCCCATCCAGTAATGAAGCAATTCTTTCCAACTTGGTTGGTATCTGTGGCCCGTGGGACATATTTAACATTTATTTTCCCAGTACTTTCTGGAATAGGGTCTTGCCATGAGATGACGGCTATGTCATTTGGATATCCCGCTGAAGAATTTCTTGAATAATCTGGGTGCTATAAACAAAAATGCTTTGATTTAAAATGTTTGTTTACACTGAGTGATTAAAATGTGTAATGAAATTTTAATTTAAATTTTAATGTAATTTATATGATGTCATTTAAATTTTAATGAAGGTTTTTTAACACATCAATATCTGCCCCATTTTGGAAGAAGTCAAAACCCTGTTTAGTTTACACATATACTTCCCTATCGCTATTTGTCTTATAAATTTAATAAAATTAAAATGTTCAGCTTGTATTTGAAACTTTTTATTTAAAATAGCAAATGTCGCTAATGCATACAAACCAAAATGGCTTTTGTAATGCTTCTCGTATGACATTCTGCAGCTTTGCAGGTGTGAGTGACATTGTTGGATCCTGCCATGATACTGTAGCTGCTCCTTTAAAACAAATGAAACTTTGACTTTTAACTATTTTGAAGATGGTGCCTTTTTTAATCTAAACTCTTACACTGTTCCTTCAACGCAGTGAGCAGCAGTGACTGCCGATGTGGGTCCAATGATGGAAGCCCCACAGCTAAATTGGTTGTATGAGTACAAAGCCAACTGCCAAGGCCATTCTCCCTTATCAGCATCTTTACCACCAACGATGTGGGGAGCAGTTTTGGCAAAAGAGCCTTCATTGAAATATTGAGAATATTTTAATAAAATAGTTAACAAACTAAAAGATCAACATATTCTTACCAGATATCAAAAGTATGCTTAGGATGAAGAAAGACAACATTTTAGCAGCTTGTATGAAAAGTTTACGGGACGCATTCTTTTATACTCTTCAAGCCACAAAACATACTTCAAATTGTATCAGGATTAGGTAATATTTTTCAACGTCAGATATCCAATCATCAGTTTCGAGAAACATCCGTTATCATAGAATTGTTTGATAATCGTACAAAAGGTTTTCAAAAACATAAGAGTTTATATCTTTTTTATCTTTAAGTATTCATGATTAATAATTGATCTTTCCCGATAGATTTTTTATGTTTATCGCAAGGATTCAATGTTTAGTTTAGATAATGATATAAAACTTGATTCTGTAATTAATAATTTTTTTTCAAATAATTATCCTTATGCAATCGTTATTACTAATCATCACAACTAATTCTAAGCACCAATTTTATTGGTATCTACGATAATTAGACATTATCGATGTATTATCCTTTTACTTCTTCTAAACGAAGATTCATAACGGTATGGCAGAATTATAATTTTCTTTAACATACACGAAACGATTAAAAGATAAACTTTTAGAGCATCTGCTCGTCTAGAACTGATTAAATTATTAAAACATGCCAAACATTGATGTGGTTTACGTTTTAGTTTAGTTGCGTTTAGTTCTCAAAACATCATTTTATTACATATAACTTAAACGTAATTGTCAAAAATGTCGGTGAAAACACAATTTTTATTATCTTGATTTTCTGAGACAAAAGTAAGAGTCGAATGATCGTACTCTTGATAGACAGACCTACATAGATTTGTTCATGGCTCAAAACCGGTTTCGGTAGGTAGACATTTTTCGGACGATTTTCCCTTAGATTTATTGATCATCATAGAAAAAGCTAAACTTTTGAACTTGGACGGCATGTTGGTGTCGGAAGGGATAAGTGGTATACGCGGTATTAAAGCAATTTCTATGTTAGCTGATTTTATTCAGTGATGCCGAGTACTTAAGTACACGAGTACTTGAGGACGTACTTAAGTACATTTGCTGTACTTGAGTATTTATACTTAAGTTCTTTCACGATTGTGTACTTAGTACTTAAACTTTAAATACATTTTTAATACTTATTAATAAGTACATTTTAAGTACTTTTAAATTTTTTTTTAAATAAAATTTTTAAAAATAAAAGTCCTAATGTATTGAATTTGACCTCGACAGTTCTAATATAGTCCATGTTACTGTCAATGGAGGCAATTTCGTTAAAACCTTCAAACAATTTTCTGAGCCAAGCATATTAGAGGTGGAACCATCTGATGCATGCGGCATTGATGATGAGACTAATAGTCATTTAGAAATATCACAGTTTTTTGAGCAGACGGAATCAGAATCATGTATTTATCTGCTTTCTCATTTACCATGTTTCTCGCACACAATAAATTTGTTGGCTTCTGTGGATGCCAATAAAGCATTGGCAAGTGATGCGACTTTCAAGCGAATGTATCGTTCAGTGGCTGGCAAATGTTCCAGCTTAAGTAATGCATCCCATCAGAGTTCAAAAGCTGCTGAAGCTATATTTGATGTTCTTGGGAGAACAATACCTAAGCCAAACTCAACTCGTTGGAACTCTGAATTTAACAGTTATAGAGCCATCTATGATATGAAGGACAAAGTTAATATCATCATGATGGAACGATTGCAGCTGCCAAAGTTCAGCTCTCAAGACTTCATTTTCTTGAAGGAATGGATTGAAGTAATGAGACCAATTGCACAAGCTCTGGATAATAATAATTTACAAGAAGAAGACACATCTGGAGCTTATTTTGGTTCCATTCTGCCAACAGTACACACCATACAACAAAAGCTTAATTCAGCTTCATCGACTTATGTTGCAAGTTTAATAATAGCTATTCAGACTGGAATGCAGAAAAAGTTTGGACATATTTTGAAATTTGAGAGCATAGCAATAAACTTCAAGATGAAAGCTTTTATAATTGCTGCTGTTCATCATCTGCACCTATTGAAAGACTATTCAGTCTTAAACTGACTTCTCTGTGACAAATATTTTGAAACACTGCTTCTTTTAAAGAAGAATAAACAATTTTATTGATAAATGTAAATTCTGTTACATTTGTCTTAACATTGTATTGAAGATAACAAATATTATTTTTGATCAATGAATATCCTCAAGAGTACTTATACTTAAGTACATTGACTACAACGTACTTGTACCTGTACTTATAAGTACCTTCAGCCCCAAGTACTTTGTACTTATACTTAAGTACATTTTTGGAGTACTTACGGCAACACTGATTTTATTGCTCTTGCTTCAGTTACATTGGGCTGCAGTCGTGACAGACACTGTGAGCCGAGTTACATAATTGCAGAGACTTTCAGAAGGTAATACGTTTTTGAGTAGCAAGACAACAGCGTCAATCTTCATTATGAGTTTGTGAGGAGGCATTCCATATTTTGGATATTGCTATTTTTTTATATTGCTTTAATTCTTGAAGAATTAACATCAACATTTTTATTAAATAATACAGTTTTGATTAATCAATGGTTAATATTGTTTATTTTCAAATAAAATAATTCACTGAAGACTATTTTCCATACAGAATGCTTTTATGGGAAAAGGATATTTGATATTTCGGTATCTATTTTTTAAATATTGCCTTAATTAATGAAGAATTAGCATCTTCATTTTCATTAAATAACACAGTTTTGACTAATCAATGGGTAATTTTATTTATTTTCAGAACATCAAAAATAAACGAATAAAATGTGAGTTTTCCAATTAGTCCTTTTCAAATTTGCTATTAACTTTTTGGATTTAGACAAAATCAGCAATTTCAGTTTACTCGGGATTAATGACAGAATCAATCCAAGTGTTGTAGGAGCTTATTCTTGTGTAAACGGAAGGTCTTGTTGTTGAACAACCAGATAAACCCCATGATGTTGCACCAACCAATTCCCACTTGTTTGGGGCAACTTCACAAACCAAAGGTCCTCCAGAATCCCCCTGAGTAGTGATTTATATTGTAATTAGTGAAAGCCGTAGAACTAAATTTAAAAAAAAAACAATGAAAATCGTTGGTATTCTATTATTTAATAGTTATTTTTATCACTTTACGTAAGTAGAAAAAAATTACATTGCATGATCCTTTGGCCTGGGTCTCTTTATCAGTCACACATACATGTTTGTCCGAAATCGAATTCTCATCCCATCTTTGTTCACATTCCTTCGTCGTTAAGACATCAATATCTGCCTCCTGAAGCATTGTTGGAAGGGGCCCGAACCCTGTTTTGTGCACACACATATTTTGTCATGTATATTAATTAACATAAACTTTAAAGCTTTTTTAAAAAAAGATTACTTATTTATTAAAATATTCTCACCGCGAAGTCTTCCCCATCCAGTAATGTAGCAATTCTTTCCAACTTGGTTGGTATCTGTGGCCCTTGGGACATATTTGACATTTACTTTCCCAGTGCTTTCTGGAATAGGTTCTTCCCATGAGATGACGGCTATGTCATTTGGAAATCCCATGGTAGAATTACTTGAATAATCTGGGTGCTTTAAATAAAAATGTTTTGATTTAAAGTATGTATTTGTCATTTGAAATATTTTATTAATTAACAGCTAAGCTTTTTTATTTGAAATTGGATATTTGAAGTTCTAAAAATGTCTAAAGTGTACAAACTAAAACGGCTTTCGTAAGGCTTCTTTTGAAACACTCTCCAGAATTGCAGGCATCTCCGACGTTGTTGGATCCTGCCATGATGCTGTAGCCACTCCTGTAAAACATATCAAAACATTATGTTCCCGAAATGGCTTTTAACTATTTTGTTATTAGTGATTTAGTTTTTATTTCCTTAGGTGATTTTATATTCACAGACTAGATAATTAATAAAGCTGGAATATGAAGATGGGTGCCTTTTGAAATCGAAATTCTTACAATGTTCCTCCAACGCAGTGAGCAGCAGTGATGCCCCAAGTAGATCCAATGATAGACGCTCCACAGTTAAATTGGTTATTTGCGTACAAGGCCAACTGCCAAGGCCATTCTCCATTATCAGCATCTTTACCACCAACGATGTGGGGAGCAGTTTTGGCAAAAGAGCCTTCATCGAATGATAGAATATTAAAATCAACTTTATGCAAACTATCAAAAAAAGAAAAAGAAAAAATATCCACGAAATAAATATACTGGGCTTAATCTAACCAGATACTAAAAGTATGCCTAGGATCAAGAAAGACAACATTTTGGAAAGTACGTACTTGTGATGAAATAGAAGACATTTATAGCAAAGTTATCTTTCACACTTTTTAAGTCATATCATCGAAGTAGTCGATATTCAATTAAGTAATCAGATAACTAGCTATCAGTTTCAATAAAAGCTTTGTGGTAATCAAGATGTTTGATAACAAACAACTAGCGTTCGAAATCATCAGAAAAAAACTTTTTTTTAAATAAAAATGTCGAGTGCTTCCACGAATGACATTTTTGTAAGCTCTAAAACTTGAAGTTCAGATGTCTTTAAAAGATAAGCTTAAAACAAGTTAAGTATTAACTATTAATAAATGACTGTAATTAAATTAATCAGAATAAGTTTTTAATAGGTTTACTATATTTTAATATGTTCATCGGATAAAATTTATAGAAGTTGCAAATAACGTATGGCTTAGTACGATCATTCCACACGTTACTTCAAGTTATTGCACATGTATGGTATATTTAATATGTTTAATTAATTATTAATAATAATTATTAATAATAAAGTTAATTAGAATTTTAACCGTTATAATCAGTAAAGTGCGGTTCCGGTTCCATCAAGTTCCCTCTTTAGCTGCATCCTCCAACACACTAATTTTATGCCCCAATTTCAGGATATGACCTTGATCATGTTTGACATTCCATATTGTTTGATACAATATCAAGTGAACAACAAAACAGAGAAAACAATATCTTTGATGTTTATGAGTTTCATATTTAATTTTATTTCATTCTTAACTCAAGAGCTCTCCAGGAAACCATTTACAAGTTTGACATGAAGTTCAAACATCTTTTAATTGCTTTGCAAAAAATAACAATGGCACTCACAAATATAATAATTAATATTTTTAATCCACATCTTCAATTCCAAACAAAACTATTCTTTTATATTTGGATATGTTTAATGAAATTTTTTAATAACATGGAATTTATTTAATTATTTACTACTTAATATGAGAATAGACTTTTAGGATAAAATGCAAATCTAGTGTCAAGCTTGTGTGACATTGTAACTTCATTTATATAGCGCCATATGCACAGCATCAGAGACGCTTCCGGCAGTGCAGGCTGGGTTTCAAACAACTGTTGCCATTACCGCCGTATGCAGACACGTAACCAATTCGGCTAACCTGCATGCCACACGAAGCAGTGATTGAATTGCAGGAAGCATGGGTGCTTCAATCATAATGAATTAATGTTGTAAGGAAGCAATTTTGCCAATGAAACTCTATTCTATCGCAAAAAGCCATTAGTAACCAAACCATTGAAGGCTTAGGAACATCCCCAATTTCCTACTGAGGTCATGGGATCTTGCTAAATGAGAAGATTGTAAATATAGTAATTTTCCTAAAATAATTAGTTCAATTAGGTTTGGCCAATGAAATTATCAGCATGTTTGCATGATACAAGCAAGTATTAATTTAAGAATTTTTGAGTTTCCTCATTTAATATATTTTTTTGTCTACAGGCTTCTGGTTGCTGAAAGTCTTGGAAAACTTTGCAGAGATGAGTCATCTGAAGGAATCATCTTTTATCTAAATTTGTTTTTGACAAATGCTTAACAGGCACAAACACACCATGCACAAAGCTTATCAAACATTCAAAACATTTGTGTTTGAAAATAAATAATATTTTGTTTACTTTTTGTTTCTTTTATTTTTTAAAAATGCACCATTGGTAAATTCGTCTCAAGTGTAAGACATCCAATTAATATTCACGAACAAAAACAGTAATTATTTAAGAAATGTAATTGCAACAACAGTTGAGGATGTTCGCACAAGTCTCTCAAAAATTAATTAAAAGCACAGTAAATCGCACAACTCCTGAAAAGGAGAAAAGTCACGTGCATTAAATCCATTGTAGTTCCTTTGTATCAGCAAATAAAGATATTATTAAATATCGAAGCTTGATCAAATAATTGGAAGCAGGCGTAACGCAGAAAGTTAACATTGTAAGACTCGAGGTGAAAAACGTGTTCACGACATCGGCCCAATGATTCGCCCACACAGAGGCCAGTTCAGGTGGCAAATATGAAATTGATTATTTTGTTGTAAATCACATCAACGGTTCTGATTCCCCATATGAAGTCCATATGTTCGTAATATGGAATCTCTTCAAAGTACGCCAAATTCGTAATATTTTTTATAATTTCCACTGAATCCTGTTGAACAAGTACACCATTTAATGTAAATTAGGCTTAATGACTTAACAGGCACCAATTTAATGCATATTTATTCATTGTCGTGACCATTATTACTCATGCTGTTAATGAAGAACATTGACAAAAATTAACATTTATGAGCTAGTAATTCACCTCGGGAGTCGCCTGCTCATCTTGGCCTCCATAAAATACATAAGTGGGAACTTTAATGTCACGCAGGTTGTACAGTGGAGGTTTTGTCTGCTCAGTTTACATAGTTTAATAGACGTTAAGTGAAAAACATTGTTTCCCCATAAGTTATCAGGTTTACAAACCTGGTTATAATGTTTCATGTTTTCATTTGAACTGGAATAGTCGTACATTTGGAATTTCTTTGAGTTGACCAACTAAAAATTCAACTATTTAACTTAAGTTTGGATAAAATTACTACTCATAATAATATAATAATAATAATAATAATAATAATAATAATAATAATAATAATAATAATAATAATAATAATATAACAATAATAATAATAATAATAATAATAACAATAATAACAATAATAATAATAACAATAACAATAGCAATAACACTAACACTAACAATAACAATAACATAACAATAAAAATAATAATATAATAATAATAATAATAAAAATAATAATAATAATAAATAATAATAATAATAATAATAATAATAATAATAATATAATAATAATATAATAATAATAATAATAATAATAATAATAATAATAATAAAAATAATAATAATAATAATAATAATAATAATAATAATAATAATAATAATAATAATAATAAATTGTAAGGCAATTGTGTGCATAGCATCGTAGGCTCAAGGCAATGTTGCTTAGCAACAGAATGAACGGATTTTTAACTTAAATGAATTAATTTTACAAACTGGATCATTTAATTTAAGTTGATAATGATTATTCATCAACCTGTGCAAAGTGAACCATGTTCTTGACTGAGGTGCCAGAAGGTTCATGACTTACGTATACTGGAATTCTAGTCTTCAATTAGTATAAATTATTCAAGAATAAATTAATGACAATTACAACATTAGTTCAAAGAATATATATTAATAATAATTGAATTAATTAGGCTAGCTAATGAAGAGGGAATGGTATGACCATGTTAGTGTTGTTGTCACTGAGACCACCCATAAGGACGATGATTGAACACACATCTCTTATCAAGATTTCTGGACACAGGTTACCAGCAGTCCAAGTAACAAGTGGATTTGATGGTATGAATTCACCAATTCCAAGGAGAGTGAAAAAGGCCTGCATGCAATAATTCAGATGTTATTTCACGTAAATAATTTTGCAAGTTAACAAACTTATCATAAAAAATAATTGTGCATACAAACATCAACTTATGAAAAGCAATGCTGGGCTAAGTTCATAACTGTTTGCATCATTTGCCAATGGGCAAATATAATTTATTAGATTATTTAATATATAAAACCAGCCTTTGGAATTTTGACAAATTTGGCCAAATACTTGAGGAAGCCCTTGATGTTGCCCAGAACTGCTACAGGTCCAAGTGCAAAAAACTTTGCCACCTAAAAGCATAATATAGCAATTGATATCTAATTTGAGACGCTGTTAAATGCAGTTAATAGAGTTGTAATGCTCAACTAAACATA
This sequence comes from Whitmania pigra, assembly GCA_021613335.1. Taxonomy (NCBI): domain Eukaryota; kingdom Metazoa; phylum Annelida; class Clitellata; order Hirudinida; family Haemopidae; genus Whitmania; species Whitmania pigra. The sequence continues at coordinate 780,061 of JAJTWR010000311.1, forward strand.
CGTTTAACCTTTATAAAATTAGTACCTTCACTTTAAAGGTCATTTTGGCCATTGATCTCAATTGAACATGAACAACAAACTCTCACCATTTGCTGAAGCTCTGAACTTTTGGATAGCGATGCAAATGCCACAAGTGTGCCTTGAGAGTGTCCGATGTAAGTTATATTTCTTGATGAGGTAACATTGGAAATATATCCAATCATGGCTGGAATGTCATATTTAGCCATTTCATCCCAACTGCAAATAGCATAAAAGTGTCAGAAGAGATCATTAATGAAGAAATTAATTTGACTTCACCTCCAATTCCAAAACTCTTTATTTCTGGGGTCTAGTTTCTTATGTCTTCGAGAGTAGGTATTACCTCTGACGTTACCCAGCCAGACATCACATCCCGCATCCGATAATAGGTAACCTATTAAAAATACAAAATTTATTAACTCTTAATTAGCTAATAATCAAAAATAATCCACATATTGAACATATTTAGTCATTAAATTAGTTAACAATACTAATTTGGAGAATTACATTATACATCAACATCTACATTATTCACAATGTAAAAAAAATGTTTTTATTAACGTCCGTTGCACAGCATGATGATTAGGACGGGAATTCACAATGTTATTCAGCAATATCTTAAGTACCCAAGCTCTGGTTGGCATGATTAATCACCCAGGTGGAAGAAGAATCCAACAGCCCATGTTGCAAAAAGACAACTGGAGTAGGAGATGCTAAAGACTTTCTTTTTGGAAGAATTCTCTGCAAACCGAGTATAAATCCATCTTCAGTCTCAGCTCTGTGTTCCTCACATGTGTATCCTTTGCTTCTAATTAACTCAGTCTAATGAATGTATTAATTTTATTATAAATCAATCTACTTAAATTAAAAAAAAAGTGAAATTATACGGAAAAATCAAAGATGCTTAAGTGGATTAAACAAGTTTTTGTATGCATACCGTATTGAGATAAAGATCGGGGTCATAATTGCTCTTTATTAAAGCTCTCCTTACCAAAGCCCTATTAATCGTCAAAAAATGATCTTTATTTTGCTCAATAAGAAATTCATTAATCACGGCTTCAACGTCAAAATCAAAATCCGGGGTGCGGCTAATCCCGCTTGTCACAAACATGCAAACAAGCAAAAAAATCCTTAATTTAACCCTCATTTTTAAAATTAATAAGTTAAAATAAAATATGTGAAAAAAATCCCATTCACTCTCTGACAGTGAATGTGTGCTGTTATCTTAAAGACTGGGCAGATATGAAGTTGAAGCTTGTTCTTATATTAGGCTTAAGAACTTCAAAGTCTCTAACGATTAAATAACAGGTGTGTCACCTATGAAGTCACAACTTATTTAATTTTTAAAACTTCATTTTCTTTGCTTTATCGTTTCTATAGTGATGTCATTGACGCTTATTTTTAAAAAAATACAATATCTTGCTTAGTCTACCGCCGCATAATTTATGCCTGTTACCAAGCTATGGATGATGATTTAGAAGATTTACTCGATAAAATTGAACATAGATTTGGAAACAATCGCAACAAAATCCTGCAGAACAACAGGTTTGAAGTGTCGCAGACGCCAAATAATTGCTAAATCATTTTTTAATTAGTTCAACATACAAAAATAATGAAAAATGAAATAATCAGATAACTAGCTATCAGTTTCAAGAAAAGCTTTGTGATCATCAAGCTGTTTGATAACAGACAACTAGCGTTCGAAATCATCAGAAAAAACTTTTTTTAAATAAAAATGTCGAGTGCTTCCACGAATGACATTTTTGTGAGCTCTAAAACTTGAAGTTCAGATGCCTTTGAAAGATAAGCTTAAAACTAGTTAAGTATTAACTATTAATAAATGACTGTAATTAAATTAATCAGAATAAGTTTTTAATAGGTTTAATATATTGTAATACGTTCATCGGATAAAATTTATAGAAGTTTCAAATAACGTATGGCTTAGTACGATCATTCCACACGTTACTTCAAGTTATTGCACATGTATGGTATATTTAATATGTTTAATTAATTATTAATAATAAAGTTAATTAGAATTTTAACCGTTATAATCAGTAAAGTGGGGTTCCGGTTCCATCAAGTTCCCTCTTTAGCTGCGTCCTCCAACACACTTAATTTTATGCCCCAAATTTCAGGATATAACCTTGATCATCTCAGAGAAATGGTTCACTAAACTTAATCCTTTCATAAATGTGTTGATGACGTATTTTTTGGGTTAGCTGAATGTATTCCACGAAAGCGATGTTATTACGCTTATCAAACTGAATTATTCAATGATGTTCAATATTTGAATATTGCTGAATCTGTATGGGAGAATGAGATAAAACGTGCTAGTCGGACTAAACTGGTAGAGCTACTTTTCAGCCTATTGTTCATAAACCTAGTTTAAAACTTCATATATTTGTATTTGTAATTAGCCCATTTTTTGAGTGGTTTATGTATCCGGATAAGATGTGAATGCACCTCTTAGGTTAGTTGGTTAGTTCTTTATTAACGTCCATTTCATAACTAGATGATTAAGACGGGGATAACAATAGAAAAATAACAAGAACATCAATGACAAAAAAATGTTCTTACATAAATTATATGTACAGAGTTTTATGTACAGTCAGATCAATCAGTCTACATCAGGTTTTTTCTCTTTTCTTGAACCCTTCGGTAGATGAGATTTATGCTAGCGCAATTGCTAAACATAGTCCTTAAGTCCAGTGTCTGTATCTTGAGTTTTGACCTGATATTCTGTCTGAAGATTTCTTGACTAATGCATTTCAGAATGAAATGCCCAGTGGAACATTTTCATTTGGAACAGGTAACGATTAAGATGACATCTTCCAATCCGGAGTCTGGAGATGATTACCTCCTTCCTTCTAGACACGCATTGGAAGAAGCTCCTCGTCGTCACCTGTTTCTGAACATCACAATGATGAAGCAATCCCATCTTCTCTGCCAGTCCTCTTTGATCTTCTGGGCGACTATCCTTTTGGCGTCCTTGATAGATGCTGGGATCTATCTAGCTTCGAGTTGTTGCTAGCTTTGCTAGGGTGTCGGACTTCTCGTTACCTGGAATGCCCACGTGAGCATGTACCCAGACGATGACTTACTGGTATTGGTCCATGAAATCTGAAATCAAAGATAAAATTCTATGAATTTCAGGATCATGGTATGCATTGTTTCGATTTCTTAGGCACTGGATGACACTAAGAGAACCGCTTAAAATAACAATTTTCTTGTCCTCCCCTGGTAGGAGATTTTTAGCAGTATTAGGCAGTCCTCAATGGTTGCTAATTCCGTTGTAGAGATGCTGCTTTCAGGTGAAGCTGTGATACTCCACTCCTTTCTTGGGAATGAAGATTCTTATTCTTGCCTTGTCCTTCATCTTGTATGCGTCCGAGTAGCAGAGATGGATGGAATCACTGATTTCTTCGATCTTCTCCCTAGCGACCAGCATCCTCAGAGGATCGTCGGCCGCTATTGCCAGGGTAGAGTTGTAGAAGATAGAGTTTTTCAGTGTCCAAGGTACTCTAATAACTTCGGCATCCAATGCTCTTGTGATGTCCTTTTGAATGTTGTCAGGCAGGAGACCTGACACCGTCTAAAAAGGCTTGGCCTTCTTCTTTGTCTTCTTGCACCTTTTAATCGATCCATCTTTTATATAGCTCCCAATGCAGGCTTGGTTGCAAGCACGACACGAACGCCACCCATTCGGCCAATCTATATGTTGCAAAATGTAAAGAGCAAGCCTTGTATTTACTAAATAGATTTTTACAAAATTAATACAGTGGAACCCACTTATCTCAACCTCGGTTAACTCGCCAACCCTATTCAGTCGACGTTTTTGAAGTGGAACCGCCAAATTCTCTCTTTGTCTTAGCATTTTCTCATCGGTTATGTCGATTGTTTTATGTTGCTGAACCCTAATATCTCGAGCACAAAAGAGAGCCAAATTCGCCACTTTACATCGGTTATCTCGATCTCTTTGACTAATCGTTGACTTTGAATCGGAACCGCCAAATTCCCACTTTGTCTGAGGGGTAACACGCTGTAGCTATTCTGTTTATTTTTTTGTTCCAAAAATGTCTGAAAGTGTTAATAGAAAAGTGGACAAACAGTCAATAGAGAAAAGTTATGAAATCATATAGCAGCTAGAAAAATGAACAGAACTAGCAGACCTTAGTCGTCAGCATGGCATTCCAGTAAACACCATTTCAAAGAGGAAAAAGAAGGCCGACTTGGTAAAGCAAAGGTATGAGAATTCTGTCTTTGATCCAGTAAGAAAAAAGTCTAGAGTGGCTGAGCACAAAGATGTTGGCGATGCAGTGCTTCAATGGTTCACAAATTCGCGAGCAACAAAACTTCCGTCAATGGTCCCTTGCCAATAGAAAATGCTGACATCCTTGCTGCCAAGCTAGGACATCCTGACTTTAAAGCAAGTCAGGGGTGGCTGGATCGTTTCAAAAAGAGGCACGACCATTGTCTTCAAAGCAATTTGTGGAGAGAGCTGCGATTCAACAGGGGCCAGTGAATTCATGGTTGAACACTCAAATGCGCACACATATGATGAGAGTCGGATCATTTTTAATGATGAAATGTTGAAACTGAGGTGTTTTGGAAACGCCTTCCAGACATGACCGACTTAGAGTGCTAGTTTCTGCTAACATGTACATTCTTATTTATTAACGTATATTATGTACATAAAAAAATTTCAAGATCATGTTAATATATTGCCGCCATATTTGTTTTCAGTAATCTCGATTATCGTCGATTATCTCGACGCTTTTTGGCAAACCCCTAGGCTGGCAACATAACCGGGTTCTACTGTATATTCTATGCACGTTGTAAAACAAATTCTTCCTTAAGTAGCCCGTTTTACACCATTTTCCCCTGAACAAGAATGCGAAAAACGAATTTAACGAGCAGTCCTAGACTCTAGAATCTTGAGCGTCACAAAACAAATTTCCAAATTGTATACACTTTCTATGTAAAATAGAACATCAAATTTTGGGTTTAAAAAAAATTAATTCAGTGAAAAGTTAGCACAAAAAATCATCGCATTTTTAAAGACACAGCGATGATAACTGTAAATTTACATGGCGCATCGCAACGATCTCTTGGTTATCATCTACCTGGTGTAGATGATTGTTGCCAGCGTCGGGGCAGTCGGCTAATAAAATTTTTAATTAAACAATGTTTATTTTATTTATTTGATTAAAGTCCGTTACATAACTAGGATGATTTGGACTTTAAATATAAAAAATTTATTCACCACATATTGTGACAAAATTGCTTGCTTTTGAAAGTCACCCTCCCTCTCCCTATCTTTTATGGATGACTCCTTGTGCATAATGACGGCACACCTCTATTGGCGCGCAAACGTAAATTTTGAATTTGAAAATTTTCCTTTCTCCCATGACCCTCCCTGTCATTTAGAAAATATGAGAAAAAAGTAAATGTATTGTAGAATAAAAATTAGTAAAATAATTTATGTTGTAATAAACATTTATTTAATTTAATTCAATAACTTTTGACGAAGATTTTTTGTAGTTGTGCCCCCCAAATCCACCAACTGGTTCAAGTGTGGGGAACACCCCGCCAAAGTGATCCGCGCCTGCCTGTGGTCAAGCCAGATTGACGATTGTTCCTTCAAATCTTCTCCAAAGACTTCTTTCTCTAACACTAGCTAAATTTACCGGGAGTGTCAAAGAAAGTCCTACGCTTGAGTTGTGCCAACCCACAGCTGTATTAGATTTGAACAGTGATCTAACTTTATTTAACTTTTAATGCGATTTATATTCGCGGGATGTAATTGTATGTTATGTAGCTAGAAAGAAAATAATTCTCAGTTTGCATGGTGGAGTTCAGAAATTCAAAAGCCATCTTTAATCGATGAACCGTAATAATGGTTGAAGTAAGTAAGATTGCTTAGAGTAGGGATTTAGCCGGCAAAAACATTTACCTGATCACTGGGCCATCCCCAGAAAATGTTTAGTGGAAAAAGTTGATTGAGATGATTCGTTGTAATTCGAGAAGCGACAAGAGTTTCTTTCTACGCACAGAATTCAAAACCCTTAAAAAATGAAATGAAGGCTTATTGAAATAATAAAAAGGCCGGAGCACAGTACATCATGTTGAATTTTTATTTGAATCAGTAATATGATATATAATATAATATAACCCTTTATTATTATGCCAAATTATTTTAAATTTAAAGAAGCCGTCAAACCAATCTTCGTAGCAGCTCCATAGATGATGCAGGAATCGAGATGGTTTTCGGCCATGTCGATTTGGTAGTAATCCAGGTTTCTTCAAAATAATCCAAAATTGGTTGGGAGATTTCAGGAATAAAGATACCCAATGATGAAACAAGGTCGGTCAGAGACACCAAAGCTATCACATAATTCATCGTCATTTGTATCATGAACAGCGCCGGATTTACCCAGATGGATGCCCCGATGTATTGTGATGATAGGAGTCCCAAAAGTTTCTCTTTCTTCGCAGGAGATTCTTTCGACAGTATCGAATATCTTTTAATCATCTCAATGTCGAGACATGGAGAGTTCGTTCTCAAAGACAAAACTTATCGATATATAGCGATAGGTTCTAAACTTAGCTCTGATGAGTAAAGAATAAAATATTTTCATTGGAGATCAATTTTGATGTTCTAGAAGTAGAATTTGTGAAGATGAAAGCACATGAAGTTTCACTACTTTAATGTTATATGTTCAATAAAGAAGAAGAGTTAATTCTAGGCTAGGTAAAAAGTATGACAATAAATCTTTTAATCAATCTCAAATACAACTGTATATTTTATATATGGTTCATGAAGCAATATCTAAAAATTCCATGAAGTACGATTTAAAGAGAAATGATTGCCGATTAGAAATCACTAATTTTGATAAATTTAAAAATAGATTAAAGGTTTGCTAAAATCAATTGAAAATGCCGCTTTTAAGCGTGATAGCCGGCTCGCTTTACGGTCATATCATCTACTTGATCTCCATAACCCCAGAAGTTGTTTAATTTAAAATGTACTTGCTCCGCTTGTCCTTATAATGGTCATGAATAATTAATCGGGTAATCTGATGCAGGTCGCCTCAAAGTGTGTTCATCCAGTTTGCGATACGAATCAAGGTAGCTTTGTCACACGGAGCAGATTTTCTCAAGAGCTTAAAATATTAAATTTTATATAAAAAGATATACAAATATCAATGTTTACTTAATTGACAATATGAGAGTAGTTTGGTGGTGTTATTACTTATCGCAAGGGCGATATTCAGAAGCTTATCGTTCGTTCAAATTTTTCTAACTTTGAAATATGGACAGATTTTCCTGGAGTGATAAGAGCCTAAATAGCAATGAGCAAATACTACTTGTACAGAAAGGAGTCAGGTTATATAATGGTCCAGAAAGGGTATGAACAAGTGTCAGGTGTTTTCTTGTGAAAATTTATACATGCCTAATAATATTTAATATTAAATTTACATCTACAGACAGCTTTTAACAAGGGTAAAGCAACAGTGACAACTCATCGTTTGTTTTGGACTGACAGTGCCAAAACGGTTATTAAATACAACTTTAAAACAGCTTTAATAAAGCACGGGCTTGATTTAATTATTGAATTGTAGACATCTGCTTTGTCACTGCCCTTATCATATTCAGTTTTTTTGGAAAAAGAATCTGGTGGATTAACAAAAAGGTAAAATTTGATCAAGTCAATCAGTGCTGGAAATAATAAAGTGAACAATTTTTTAATTTAACTCAGTCCAAAAATAAAAATACACTTGTCGAAAAAAGAGGAACACCAACCTTCTGGACCATTTTCTCAGAGTGCATTTAGCTACATTCAGCTCTCTTTTACTGAGGGTGGCGAAGAGGAGGTATGCATGGGTTTTGGTTTAGAATCAGAGGGTAATGGATTCACTTGAGAGTGAATATATTGCAATGCTTATTAAATTTAAGTTTTTAATAAGAAAATTTATGGTTTTGAGAAATTCTGCCTCAATATGGTTGAGTTACCTTGAACCTAAGTGAATCTTAACCTTAAATTTAGAATCAACTTTCTTTTGAACCAATTAGAATCCTGGTTTTTAATCAGTTTTATAGAAAGTTAAATGAAGTGGTCAGTGAACGAAAATGGGAAGAGGTTACCTCAAAGCCCACGGTGTTTGCCTCAGTGAGAATTTTTCATCTGTGTTAAAGACTTTTAGGATTTTACTAAATTATTGTTTATTACCAAAAATCTCATCAAAAATTCATCAGAAATCTGTGCATGCTGGCATAAGTGGCATTGAAAGGAGTCTTCAGTTAAAAAAGCAGAACAGAGATGCTACAATTTCAGTTGCATTTGAGGACCTAAACAATCTCATGACTAAGGTTCATTATAGTTTTCTCATTTCTGCTTTCAACATTGTGCTGGTGATCTAAATTATTCAAGCAGGCAAGTTGATCTTTAATTTTGATCTGTGAATCATGATTCAGCCAAGATTTTTAATTATGTCAAACATGTGTTGAACAAAAGTGCTCATGCACATGACTTATAAACATCATTTTGCTGATCTGTTGCAAATGATAGGTTAAAGTCTGTGTGAGAATATCTGATGGCTTATTTTTGAGTGCAGGCTCAAGAAATGGTCAGTCTCTCAAAGAATATTTCTGCAAAGTTTCGAGACAAACAGGGAGGTGTAACAGAAGATGAGGTATTTATGTTAGCTTATTTATTGGGAACACAATTAATTAAAGTCACTTTAGCAAGATTATCTATATAACATGTCACCCAACTTTTATATTCAATAAGACACTTCAGTTCAAATCTTATCTCATGAGTCTGGGCATATCAGACCCCATAACCAGGGATTCACATGGAACTGGAGGTGCTTATTATGAGGGTCTTGCAAGGGAGATTTCACAGTTTATCAAGGCACCATTGATGGTGAGTTACTAGGGTAATGACAATGATGATGATGATGTCTTTATATTTGTCTCTTCATGAATAATTTAATTCAAGTTTAATTCTAATAAATTTTGTATTTGAATTGAACTTTAAAATGCATTTCTGCAGGATTGTGGAGGAGTGATGACACTTACTGATGTTTATTGTAGGATGAACAGAGCAAGAGGAATGGAGGTTGATGTTTTAAAAAGCATTAAATTATGTGCATATATTTAAATATTATTACATTAAATTAAGTGCACATATTGAAATATTATTACATTAAATTAAGTGCACATAATGAAATATTATTACATGTATGCACCTATATTGAAATATTATTACATGTATGCACTTATATTGAAATATTATTACATGCATGCACCTATATTGACAGCTACAATAATGCTGCCATAGTTATCCTTAAAACTTAAAGTTTTAAACCTTAAAGCAGTTTCTCAAAATTCAATGATCAGCAAAATAAGTTAACAATAATAACCATGGTGAATCATAATCATAACCATAAAAAATCTTGTTGATAGTCTTCTTGAAACACCATTAATAATAAGAATTTCAATTAGATGTTTGAATTGCTTTGTTTTTATAATGAAATAATATTTCAATATATGCATTATTCAATTTTTAATCAAGAAAATCATTATTTTTATACCTGGAAATTTTGAGCAAATTGCTTTTGAATGTTGTGTGGTCGAGGCTCAGTGCAGCTCATTGTAGTTCAAGTATTTGCACAAACTCTGGAGTTTTTGTCACAAACATGGGTTTATGTGCTTTATTATTTGACCAGTGTTTGAGGGAGTTAAACATTATTTAATTTATTTAAGAGAGGGACACTTAGTTTACTTACATTGATAAAAAATATTTTTGTTCTGCCTTTTTAAGCTTTTGTCTCCTGAAGATTTGGAGTCTGCCTGCAAACTTCTTGAGAAGTTGGATCTTCCTGTTAGGTAGGTTTTTCATGCTTTTTGTTATGTCATTGTTATAAAATTACATGTAATGTCATTGTATTAAAATTGAGTGACCATTAAAATGAGATTTAATTGATTAAATAGGATGAAAGATTACGAAAATGGAGTGAAAGTTCTGCAGCTCCATTCTTGTGACGAGAAGATGGTTGCACAGGAGACAGAGCAAATTGTTGGCTATTACTCAAGGCTTTCTTTTTTATTTATATCACTATACATTTACACATCAGAAATTTATTTTTAGTAAATTAAACAGCTGTGCCTGTTTACGTTATCAAAATTACTCAGTTTGTGATCATTCAAAAATTTATCTACTTATTCAGGAATTTTTATAGGTAATGAAGCTCCAATTTATTGCAGATAAAGGAAAGGGGCCACTTATCAGCTGAAGAACTTGCGACACTGATTGGCTTGTCAGTGGTGCTGGCTAAGCAAAGGTTTTACATGTTTGACATTCCATATTGTTTGATACAATATCAAGTGAACAACAAAAAAGAAAACAATATCTTTGATGTTTATGAGTTTCATATTTAATTTTATTTCATTCTTAACTCAAGAGCTCTCAAGGAAACTATTTACAAGTTTGACATGAAGTTCAAACATCTTTTAATTGCTTTGCAAAAAATAACAATGGCACTCACAAATATAATAATTAATATTTTTAATCCACATCTTCAATTCCAAACAAAACTATTCTTTTATATTTGGATATGTTTAATGAAATTTTTTAATAACATGGAATTTATTTAATTATTTACTACTTAATATGAGAATAGACTTTTAGGATAAAATGCAAATCTAGTGTCAAGCTTGTGTGACATTGTAACTTCATTTATATAGCGCCATATGCACAGCATCAGAGACGCTTCCGGCAGTGCAGGCTGGGTTTCAAACAACTGTTGCCATTACCGCCGTATGCAGACACGTAACCAATTCGGCTAACCTGCATGCCACGAAGCAGTGATTGAATTGCAGGAAGCATGGGTGCTTCAATCATAATGAATTAATGTTGTAAGGAAGCAATTTTGCCAATGAAACTCTATTCTATCGCAAAAAGCCATTAGTAACCAAACCATTGAAGGCTTAGGAACATCCCCAATTTCCTACTGAGGTCATGGGATCTTGCTAAATGAGAAGATTGTAAATATAGTAATTTTCCTAAAATAATTAGTTCAATTAGGTTTGGCCAATGAAATTATCAGCATGTTTGCATGATACAAGCAAGTATTAATTTAAGAATTTTTGAGTTTCCTCATTTAATATATTTTTTTGTCTACAGGCTTCTGGTTGCTGAAAGTCTTGGAAAACTTTGCAGAGATGAGTCATCTGAAGGAATCATCTTTTATCTAAATTTGTTTTTGACAAATGCTTAACAGGCACAAACACACCATGCACAAAGCTTATCAAACATTCAAAACATTTGTGTTTGAAAATAAATAATATTTTGTTTACTTTTTGTTTCTTTTATTTTTTAAAAATGCACCATTGGTAAATTCGTCTCAAGTGTAAGACATCCAATTAATATTCACGAACAAAAACAGTAATTATTTAAGAAATGTAATTGCAACAACAGTTGAGGATGTTCGCACAAGTCTCTCAAAAATTAATTAAAAGCACAGTAAATCGCACAACTCCTGAAAAGGAGAAAAGTCACGTGCATTAAATCCATTGTAGTTCCTTTGTATCAGCAAATAAAGATATTATTAAATATCGAAGCTTGATCAAATAATTGGAAGCAGGCGTAACGCAGAAAGTTAACATTGTAAGACTCGAGGTGAAAAACGTGTTCACGGCATCGGCCCAATGATTCGCAGAGGCCAGTTCAGGTGGCAAATATGAAATTGATTATTTTGTTGTAAATCACATCAACGGTTCTGATTCCCCAGACGAAGTCCATATGTTCGTAATATGGAATCTCTTCAACGTACGCCAAATTCGTAATATTTTTTATAACTTCCACTGAATCCTGTTGAAAAAGTACATCGTTTAATGTAAATTAGGCTTAATAACTTAACAGGCACCAATTTAATGCATATTTATTCATTGTCTTTACCATTATTACTCATGCTGTTAATGAAGAACATTGACAAAAATTAACATTTATGAGCTAGTAATTCACCTCGGGAGTCGCCTGCTCATCTTGGCCTCCATAAAATACATAAGTGGGAACTTTAATGTCACGCAGGTTGTACAGTGGAGGTTTTGTCTGCTCAGTTTACATAGTTTAATAGACGTTAAGTGAAAAACATTGTTTCCTCATAAGTTATTAGGTTTACAAACCTGGTTATAATGTTTCATGTTTTCTTTTGAACTGGAATAGTCGTACATTTGGAATTTCTTTGAGTTGACCAACTAAAAATTCAACTATTTAACTTAAGTTTGGATAAAATTACTACTCATAATAATAATAATAACAAAAATAAGAATAAGAATAATAATATAATAATAATAACTTGTAAGGCAATTGTGTGCATAGCATCGTAGGCTCAAGGCAATGTTGCTTAGCAACAGAATGGATTTTTAACTTAAATGAATTAATTTTATAAACTGGATCATTTAATTTAAGTGGATAATGATTATTCATCAACCTGTGCAAAGTGAACCATGTTCTTGACTGAGGTGCCAGAAGGTTCATGACTTACGTACACTGGAATTCTAGTCTTCAATTAGTATAAATTATTCAAGAATAAATTAATGACAATTACAACATTAGCTCAAAGAATATATATTAATAATAACTGAATTAATTAGGCTAGCTAATGAAGAGGGAATGGTATGACCATGTTAGTGTTGTTGTCACTGAGACCACCCATAAGGACGATGGTTGCACACACATCTCTTATCAAGATTTCTGGACACAGGTTACCAGCGATCCAAGTGACAAGTGGATTTGATGGCATGAATTCACCAATTCCAAGGAGAGTGAAAATGGCCTGCATGCAATAATTCAGATGTTATTTCACGTAAATAATTTCGCAAGTTAACAAACTTATCATAAATAATAATCAACTTATGAAAAGCAATGCTAGGCTAAGTTCATAACTGTTTGCATCATTTGCCAATGGGCAAATATAATTTATTAGATTATTTAATATATAAAACCAGCCTTTGGAATTTTGACAAATTTGGCCAAATACTTGAGGAAGCCCTTGATGTTGCCCAGAACTGCTACAGGTCCAAGTGCAAAAAACTTTGCCACCTAAAAGCATAATATAGCAATTGATATCTAATTTGAGACGCTGTTAAATGCAGTTAATAGAGTTGTAATGCTCAACTAAACATACGTTTAACCTTTATAAAATTAGTACCTTCACTTTAAAGGTCATTTTGGCCATTGATCTCAATTGAACATGAACAACAAACTCTCACCATTTGCTGAAGCTCTGAACTTTTGGATAGCGATGCAAATGCCACAAGTGTGCCTTGAGAGTGTCCGATGTAAGTTATATTTCTTGATGAGGTAACATTGGAAATATATCCAATCATGGCTGGAATGTCATATTTAGCCATTTCATCCCAACTGCAAATAGCATAAAAGTGTCAGAAGAGATCATTAATGAAGAAATTAATTTGACTTCACCTCCAATTCCAAAACTCTTTATTTCTGGGGTCTAGTTTCTTATGTCTTCGAGAGTAGGTATTACCTCTGACGTTACCCAGCCAGACATCACATCCCGCATCCGATAATAGGTAACCTATTAAAAATACAAAATTTATTAACTCTTAATTAGCTAATAATCAAAAATAATCCACATATTGAACATATTTAGTCATTAAATCAGTTAATAATACTAATTGGAGAATTATATTAAACATCAACATCTACATTATTCACAATGTAAAAAAAAATGTTTTTATTAACGTCCGTTGCACAGCAAGATGATTAGGACGGGAATTCACAATGTTATTCAGCAATATCTTAAGTACCCAAGCTCTGGTTGGCATGATTAATCACCCAGGTGGAAGAAGAATCCAACAGCCCATGTTGCAAAAAGACAACTGGAGTAGGAGATGCTAAAGACTTTCTTTTTGGAAGAATTCTCTGCAAACCGAGTATAAATCCATCTTCAGTCTCAGCTCTGTGTTCCTCACATGTGTATCCTTTGCTTCTAATTAACTCAGTCTAATGAATGTATTAATTTTATTATAAATCAATCTACTTAAATTAAAAAAAAGTGAAATTATACGGAAAAATCAAAGATGTTTAAGTGGATTAAACAAGTCTTTGTATGCATACCGTATTGAGATAAAGATCGGGGTCATAATTGCTCTTTATTAAAGCTCTCCTTACCACAGCACTTTTAATCGTTAAAAAATGATCTTTATTTTGCTCAGTAAGAAGTTCATTAATCACGGCTTCAACGTCAAAATCAAAATCCGGGGTGCGGCTAATCCCGCTTGTCACAAACATGCAAACAAGCGAAAAAATCCTTAATTTAAGCCCCATTTTTAAAATTAATAAGTTAAAATAAAATATGTGAAAAAAATCCCATTCACTCTCTGAGAGTGAATGTGTGCTGTTTTCTTAAAGACTGGGCAGATATGAAGTTCAAGCTTCTTCTTATATTAGGCTCAAGAACTTCAAAATCTCTAACAATTAAATAACAGGTGTGTCACCTATGAAGTCACAACTTATTTAATTTTTTAAAACTTCATTTTCTTTGCTTTATCGTTTCTATAGTGATGTCATTGACGCTTATTTCAGAAAAATACAATATCTTGCTTAGTCTACCGCCGCATAATTTATGCCTGTTACCAAGCTATGGATGATGATTTAGAAGATTTACTCGATAAAATTGAACATAGATTTGGAAACAATCGCAAAAAAATCCTGCAGAACAACAGGTTTTAAGCCAAATACTTGCTAAATCATTTTTTAATTAGTTCAACACGCAAAAATAATGAACAATCTCTAAACGTAGATTTTAAAGTTTTTAAGTTGAACTTTAGAGTAACGGACTTATCGAATGATTTATGATTACATTGCAATAATTAATAGAGATGACGAAAAAGTTGATGACTTGATAAATCTGGATTTGAGCTATGATAGCCTACGATCTTCCAAGTCTGAAGTACCGTATTCCAAGCAATCTGAAAAAACAAGGTGTTGCTTGAAGCTTTCAGGTTTAACGTTAGTTGATTCGGTTAATAATTATGATAAGTTAGATATTTGAAGTAGTAAACATAATTTATTTTTATTTTAGATGTCACGAAGTTTTTGTTGGAGGATGTGGAACTGAACTGGGAAGCTCTACTCTTCTGAAAAACAAGTAATTTGTAGTTCGTGCATCATATTTGATCTATTACTATGAGTAATATCACATAATTTTTAAATAATGGTTCAATTGGCAATGGATATTTGATGAATTGAACTCCACTTTTTGCCGCATTTTATACATTTAAATTTGGTTTTACCGCCATCACTTGATTGTTGTCAGACCTTGTTCTTCTCTGAGGTGTACTGCCTGTGACTTTAGCGTTTCATCATTCGACAATTTCCAGTGGAATGAATCCGTTGATTACCTCTTCCTAAGGAACAACATGCCAGATTTCAACAAGTTGAGGACGAAGTTTAGAAAGAAACCAGGTCGTAAAGATGCCCTATGTATTTTGGAAATTTATGTAAATGGAAATAATTGTAATTAGAAAGATTTGGTAGTGCTATTTTGGGTAATTAATTTTAAAAAATGTGAAAAGTTTAGTAGGGAGAAATAATGGATATCAAATGTCTGACGCAGATGATTCTTTTATTAGTGATGCGTGAAATAATTCCTTTAGTGGCTTTACAAAGCCTAAAAATATGTAAAGCTTGAGAAAACAATGCCGTGTAGTAGGGGGACTACGAATTTCAGGAAACTATGTTTCTCAATGTGAGAGAATTGAGCAAAGGGTGTTTATCGCACATTTATTAGAAATTTTGTTATTAAGCATTTAAAAGCTGCTGAAATGTATGGAATTAAAAAATTCTCGTAGTCCCAAAAAATCTTTAAACATAGTTATAGACTAAATCCTAAGCTACTCAGAAAGTCAGCTTATTAAATGACCTTAGCGTCTCACTGAGCGTAAGAATTCTGTCACCCTTACAAAGGAATAAAATTTATATCGCTCATAAAAAGGTGAAAAATTTAGTCAAATTCTAGCTCACGTGGGTGATTGAAACTTTTCTCGAAATAATATTCGTTCTGATATAATTATATATTTAGTTAGTTCTTAATTACCTCGTTATCTTTTTCAGGGTGCAGAGCATACGCCTGTCAATGTACTTGGTTAAATTGCCAGAAGCTCGAAGTGTTAAAAGAAGCTCATCCGAGCATTAAGTGGGTCTGCGGTAAACATTAAACTCAGTCCGCTATCAAAAGTTTAATAAAAAGTTCCAAGTACATCGTTGAATCGAAAAAGTGTAATTAGAAAAATTCAGCATGGTTCAAAAGTTCACAGGTAATTGTTCAACACTTCACTGCGCATTTGGAAGTCTCCTTTGGATCCGTTGCGCTTTCCTGGCATCCAGCTGTCGTTGGTTTTCACCTTCAAGTCTCTCAGGCTGTTCTCACTTTCGTCGTGACTGCTTCCAGAAAAAAAACTGTTGGAGTTTCCGCTGAATGAACACTCCAGTGGGGTTGGTTTGTGTCGATGAGATCTCAGGGATGCACTGAGGGTGGAGTCCGTCAGGTTGACTGAGTGTGTGTAGGTCGGCGGCGGTGTCCTCGGACACACCTGATCGGCCAGTACAGGTTTGGCAGGGTGAACAGAGGTTGGGTTTTTTAGTTCGTCTGCAAAAATTATGGGAACGCAGTTTCCAGAGCCACTTTTTTTGCTGTTTTTTTCGGCGTTCGGAGTCAGTTCTTTCGCTTCGACGTTCTGCGATCTCATGAAACTAGGTCTTCGTGAATCTCCGAACACGTAGCAGCACACGCACGTTAGCAGGACTATAAGGAGAAAGGCTGCCACGGTAACCATGGGGATCATAATGTAGAGGAGGGTCGTTACGTTCTCTTCGTTAGGAACTGGATCCATCTGAATTTCATCAGCTGAAGGGTCCTGTTGCGCCTCTGCCTGCGAGCCAGGGAAGGAACCTCTGCAAGAACCTCGTGCGTTGAAGCGAGCAGATGATAGCGAATACGGCTTCAAAGAGTTCTTAAAGTTAGGAGACACTTCTCTGTCGCCTGGTCCATCTTTGAAGATGTACTTCGTGAGCCTCGTAAGATCTTCAAAGGGACAAGGCATCACTGGAAGACTCAAGTTTGACCAAACGATTTTCACCGAACCTGGGAACATTCCTGTGACCAAAATATTATGAGAACTCGGATCTCCGAAGGCTGAAGCGAGCTTCTTCATGATATCGATTCTCAAGAAAACGTCTTGAGTAGCTCTTTTGTAGTCCAAATCCTTGATGGTAACTTCAAATTCATGACTCAAAACCTGAGATGTTGGCCGCGTCACTTCAATTTCTAGTTCAAACTTTGACAAAACCTTTTTGTTGACGAGCGCAATAACGTATCTGTACTTGCCTACATGTTCCTCTAAAGGCAAGCCATATAGGGTCGTCTGGTTCAGTCTTATCCAAGAGTTTGGTGAAACTCCAATGGTTTCAGAGAGTGAATTTAAATTTTCGCTTTTTGAATGTTTGGCTTGCAGCCCGTTGCGAATTTTGCGAGACGTATCAGACGCAGAATCAGCGAATGTGAGGAATAACAAATCGACGTTTTTTGCTTTGGCGCCATTAGTTTTAAAAACTTCAGCAGGAAGACGAAATTCCAGGATGCTCCCGACTAATATTCTCGATGGAACAGATAATTTATTTATTTTTGGACCTCGATGTTTATTTTGTTTTATACGCTTCTTTTTAGTTCGGTCTTCTCTCGATGGTTCATGCGGATGGTGCTCTTCATGGGGTAAATCCTCATCCTCGTGGTGGATCTCATCGTAATCAAGTTTTCCGTCTGATCTTGAAAAATTTTCGTTGCCTACATTTTCATCTTCGCCTGCCACTTCCAATTTAACTGGCGGATCATCGGGCTCTTCGTCAACACCACTGCTGGAGTTAACTGTCGAAATTCCATCCAGCGCTTCAAATGATGATGGCGTTGTAACATTTTCATCCGGCTGTTGAAACGTTTCTTCCCCACTGCTCTCACGAAAACTTGCAAGCTTGCTCTCAAAATGGAATCGTTTAGTTTGCAAGTCGACATCGAATTCTTCATCTCGGTGGTCTTCCACAGGTTCATCGCCGGGCATGTCTTTAAGAGTCAAAGCAATGAGTTCGAAATTTAAATCACTCCCAGTTGTAGAGAGAAAACGTTCCTTCTCAAGAGTTTTAGGTGATGAAAGGGACCTATCGTGGTTGATTTCGATGCTGGTGACACGCCATAGAAGGATGTCTGCTCCTATGTTGCTCCCCAAGATTTGGTGGGCAGTTTTGTCAAGGAGAGTCAAGGGTGGTTCGAAAGAGTTGTTGACGTTTCCGCATCCAACTGCCCACTCCAAGGAAGTCACTTTTCCAGTTGATTTTTCTCTTTTGTTTCCAACTCCGCTTCTCAGCAGTTTGCTTCCAGGCTCCAGTTTCTGTGGATCCGAAGATGTTTTGATCAACAGTGACGTCATAGAAACTCCGAGATATGCGCTGAATTTTTTCAACAGCATCAACTGACTAGACATGTTGAGAACTTCAAAATTGACGTCGATGTAGACGCTGGCGACCGTTAGAATGCGCGTGGATTCGCACGAAAGCGCGTTCAACATCTCAACCAGAGGATCGACTTGTGTCACGTGAATGTCTACTCTGATCGAAGCATTCTTTTGACCGGCAACGGAAGTAATATTTGGAGGAATGGATGAAACCATGCACGACTGAGGCTTGGATTTGAACTGCTGACCGTTGAGTTCAAGAAGCAAAACCTTGATGCAGTGTCGACCAACTTCGTTCTTCTGAGACAGAATCTCAAACTTGAGAAAGTCAGCCCCGTTTCTCCTGGGACACGTCAGTTGGATCCACGAAGGAATTTGAAACCCACTGCATGTGCTCAGATAGGCCTGCTAAAAAAAAAGTCAACAGACTCACGATTTTTATACAATCAAGTTCTTCGTTAGAGATTTAGTGGAGAAACTAATGTTCCTATGTTTGTCTCAAATAGCGATTCATACTTTTTTTTAAAGTTTAAACGAAGTGAAATTATAAACTGAATTTTATTTATCGACGTCTGGTGTCCTGTTCCTCCAAAACTTAATCCACATTGTATAACGGGTCCTTTTCGAAAAATTGGCCTTAAATCCGATACGAAAAAATTCTTAACGCCAGACTGGGCTGTACTGAAGGCTATTTGTCATTTAAAGATGGCGCTGAAGAAATTCTCCAACAGGATCATTTTATCCATGCACGAATATTTTGTAACTCAAGTGGCGATGTATTTATATCACATGTATATATATATATGTATATATATCATCCTTCATTTAGGAACCACTAAATATTTTCGAATTAAATGTTTGTATTTTGTGAAGCAATTCCTCACTGAATTTGGGTGATGCATGTAATATATTAACATTTTTGTAATATATTATTACAATATTTGTAATATATTATTACAAAATTATTTTATTGTGTACATACAGAGGCGTTAATTGAAGTTATTATGTAAAAAAAAGTAATTTAAACATAATATTAAAATACCGACGCATCATTTCAGACTCAACTCTGCAAAAAACCATAAACATGTGGATATTGAGACAAAAAGTACCTTTGCTCAGCAATAAATTCCCAGTTTTACTTCTGGTGATGATGATGATGTTGATGATAATGATGATGATGAACATTATTATTATGGTGATGATGGTGATTTCATTCAGATTTTGCATTACATTACATCCAGGTAATACATTACATTGCATTCACGAGTGCCATGTATATCCAAGGAGAAACAATAAGGTCAAGTAGGTAAGAAATTACTAGGAGAGTGATTTTGCGTGGAAAAGTAAATATTAAGCATTTTAATTTAGGTTATACTTTCTTGTATATATGGATAGTGTGAAGGTATTCAGACATTTATAGAGGTACTGCAAAGAAATTAAAATAGAATAAAATAGATGAGTATTATTATTTTTATTATTATTATTATTATTATTATTATTATTATTATTATTATTATTATTATTATTATTATTATTATATTATTATTATTATTATTATTATTATTATTATTCATAACTCATAAAAAATTAATGATTGCTCATTATCACATAAATGCAAATTATTAAGAAAATCTAGTTATTTTTCGTTTTATAAAACATTATAACGAGATCAACATGGGTGGTCGAAATAAAAGATCTTATTATGAAAAGTTACTTCTGTTTTCATTCCAAATATTCAAACCAAGCTTGATTTAAACGATTTTATAACCAGTTAGTTCATTGAATAGTAATTGAATTAGTTTATTGAAAGAAAAATTAATGTCACGACAATGCAATGGTTATAGCTTTCAAATGATATTATTATCACATGATAATAGTTACAAAACATTATTAATAATTATAAATCATTAATAATAAATTTTAGTAATACATACATTATTAAAAATGAATTTATTATGATAATCAAAAGGTCAAATTGAATTACAAAACCACACGAGAAATCATCGGCGAGCAAATAAATAAATAAATAATGCGAGCATTTCTTCGGCAGGTGCCTAATTGCTTGCAGGTCTGCACTTAATTCCTAGAAATGTGTTTCTCAATTTGTGCCTGTTACGACCTTCTGGGGACTCATAAGTTGCGCATTTGCAGTCATGAAATTCAATCAATTCAGGTGAAGTTTTACGTAGATTCTCATTGCATCAATCAATTCAGGTGAAGTTTTACGTAGATTCTCATTGTATAATCTTTCTTCATTCAATCTTTACATTCATTCAATTGCTTACCGTACAAAGACTTGAATCAATACGAAATAATTTCAATTATTTACGACACAGAATCGTGACGCCTCAGGTTGATTTATCACAGAGTTGTTGATGAAATATTTAATTCAGAAATTTTTATTTTTGTTTAAAAATTAAGAAATGTCGTTTCACGATTTTGTACGCGTTGTTCGGTTGTGAAGCAGTAAATGTTTGAAGTAGATGAAGATTGCGATCACTTTTAATCTTTCGTAATCAGGTTTCAATTCAATGGACTTTCAACTAATTTGTTCTTAATGCTCATAATTATCTATTCATTCACTTATTTATTAAATAATACTCATAATAACTTATTCAATTATTCATCCGTTTATTTATTTAATTATTCATTCGTGCCTTCATTCATTCCTTCACTAAACCCTTGAGTTCCGGCATCGTAAAAGTTGAACTGAAGTTTCAGGTTAATGTAAACTTGCGTGTGAATGTTAAATACGATATTAACGTTTTAAAGCCACGTAATGTTTGGATTAACAATGTAAATGTAAATAATAAACATGCTGCTGATGCTGCTGCTGTTGTTGTTGTTGCTTTCCATTCTTTCAAACGCACAAGTTCTTCGGAAAAATTTTTTTTTGTTCAATAAATTCAAATCTAATCTTTCAATCGTCAAATGTGGCGAGTTTCTTGTGGCTGAAAGAACAAGTACTTTTGTTCGTGGCGATGATGATGATGACGGCGACGATGTTGGTGGGGATGGTGATGATAATGATTGATATGTAAAATTGAGTGCATGTGTTGGAAATCTTCCAAACCTAACTTTTTCCAGAAAAACAAACATTCCAGGTATTTCCTCAAAAATACGTGGAAAAAAAAAGAGGAAATGTTAATGCACGTTAAAGTTATTCACACATATTTTTTAACATACGAACGAGAACTGATAATAGAATTAACAATTATTAATAATAATAATGAATAATATCGTAACAACATTAACAATACTTGAACTAACAATGTATAAAACACAAGTAATAATAAATAATAGTTATTAACGAATAGTTATTAATAACCAGCAGTTGATACCTTCATCAGCGTTGAATCTTGTACTTTCTCATCGTTGCAGAACGAAAGTTCAAAGTTTGAAAACTTTTCGCTCTGTGCTTCTACGTGGAAGGATTGAAGAATTGAAGGAGGTTTGTGGAGGTTGAAACAAGGCTCTGTTACTTCGTCCATTGATGATGCAGATGACCAAGAAAACAAACAAGAACATCCGATGATGACGACGACGACGACGACGATGATAGTGGTGGTGGTGATCATTATCATGTCCTGGTGTTGTCGAACATATTTTCAAATCTTCGGAAACCTCAGCAAGAAGGAGTTGTAAGGAAGCGAACTCCTTGCAAAGGATTGTGGAGTTTATACAGGAGACTAGGAATGTACGTGATGTACGTGATGTGTGTTAGAAGCGTGCGTGACTTCGAGTTGCCCGAGCGTGTGGAGTTGGAAGTTTGCTGCTGATGAGGAGAGGCTCCACTGGTTTACATTTGATTGTATGGTAATGATGTTCAAGGGGAGGAAAATGCTGGTGATGGTAACTGCGGTGATGATGATAATTATGGTGATTGAT